>JAJOOO010012142.1:0-34243 GCA_029582685.1 Solanum piurae | reverse complement strand
TTTTTTTTTTTTTTAGGTTTAGGGTTCACGGATTTTTAGGATTAAGAATTTAGAGCTTAGGATTTTTAGGGGTGTTAAATTGTTTTTAGGTTTTATTTTCTGGTTTATAGGATTTAGGGTTTCTTAAAACTTAGGGTTTAGGGTTCCTTATGGTTTTAGGTTTAGGATTTAGGGTTTTAGTTTAGTGTTTAGGGTTTATGGCTTAGGGGTTTTTTAGGTTTATGGTTTAAGGTTAACGGTTTTATCTAGGTTTTTAGGGTTTAGTGCTTTGGGTATTTTAGCTTAAGGTTTTTAGGGTTCGATAGGTTAAGGGTTTATGTATTAGGGTTTTTTTTGTGTTTTTTTAGGGTTTAGCATATATGGTTTAGATCTTTTAGGGTTTAGAGCTTAGAGTTTTTTTAGACTTAGGGGTGTTTGGGTTTTTTTGGGTCTTTAAGGGTTAAGTGTTTCTTAGGGTTTTCTAGGGTTTAGGGGTTTTTGTGTTTTTTTTAGTTATGGATTTTTAGGAATTAGGGTTTGGAGGAAAGGGTTTTGTAGGGGTTTTAAACGTTTTTTAGGGTTTACATTAGGGTTTATAGGATTTAGGGTTTCTTAAGGTTTAGGCTTTAGGGTTTTAGGTTTAGGATTTAGGGTTTTAGGTTAGGGTTTATTGGTTTTTTAGGTTAAGGGTTTTATCTAGGTTTTTAGGGTATAGGGCTTTGGGGTTTTATAGGTTAAGCTTTTTTAGGGTTTTTATAGGTTTAGGGTTTAGGGCTTAGGGTTTCTTGTTTGTTTTTAGTGCTTTGCATATACGATTTAGGGCTTTACAGGGTTTAGAACTTAGATTTTTTCTAGGTTTAGCGGTTTTTGGTGTTTTTTAGTGTATTTTTTAAGGTTTTTAAGGGTTAAGTGTAACTTAGGGTTTTCTAGGGTTTAGGGTTTAGGGCTTACATATTTTATTTTTTTTAGGTTTAAGTTTAATAGATTTATAGGATTAGGGGTTTAGATCTTAGGATTTTGTAGGGGTTTTAAATGATTTTTAGGGTTTATATGGTTCATAGGATTTAAGTTTTCTTAAGGTTTAGGGTTTAGGGTTTCTTAGGGTTTAGCCTTTAGGATTTTGGGTTTAGGGTTTAGGGCTTAGGGTTTTTTGCTGTAAGGTTTTAGGTTAAGGGTTTTATCTAGGTTCTTAGGGTTTAGGGCTTTGGGTCTTTTCGGTTAAGGGTTTTTAGGGTTTTATAGGTTTATGGTTTAGGTCTTAGGGTTTATTTTAGTTTTTTAGGGTATAACATATACTATTTAGGGCTTTATAGGGTTTAGAGCTTAGAGTTTTTTTAGGTTTAGAGGTTTTTGGGTTTTTGTAGGGTATTTAAGGGTTAAGTGTTTCTAAGGGTTTTTTAAGGTTTAGGGTTTAGGGAATAGGTTTTTTTTTGTGTTTTTAAGGTTTAGTGTTTATGGATTTTTAGGATTTAAGGTTTAGATCTTAGTGTTTTAAATGGTTTTTAGGGTTTATAGGATTTAGGGTGTTTTAAGGTGAAGGGTATAGCATTTCTTAGTGCTTTAGGTTTAGGATCTATGGTTTTAGGTTAGGGTTTAGGGTTTTCGGTTAAGGGTTTTATCTAGGTTTTTAGGATTTAGGGCTTTGTGTTTTTTAGGATTTTTTGGGGTTTAGCATATACGATTTAGGGCTTTATAGGGTTTAGAGCTTAGAGTTTTTTAGGTTTAGGGGTTTTGGGGGTTTAGGGTTTTTAAGGGTTAAGTGTTTCATATGTTTTTTTTTAGGTTTAGGGTTTAAGTATTTTTAAGATTTAGGTGTTAGAGCCTAGGGTTTTGTTGGGGTTTTAAATGGGTTTTAGGGTTTCTTAAGGTTTAAGGTTTTAAGTTTAGGATTTAGGCTTTTAGGTTAGGGTTTAGGGTTTAGGTTTTTTTTTGGTTTAGGGTTTTAGGTTAAGGGTTTTATCTAAGATTTTAGTGTTTAGGGCTTTGGGTTCTTTAATTTAAGGTTTTTAGGGTTTTATAGGTTTAGGGCTTAGAGTTTTTTTTTTGGTTTTTTTAGGGTTTGGCATTAAGATTTAGGGATTTATAGGGTTTAGATCTTAGAGTTTTTTAGGTTTAGAGGTTTTTGGGGTTTTTAAGGGTTAAGTATTTCTTAGGGCTTAGGGTTTTTCTTGTTTTTTAGGTTTAGGGTTTATGGATTTTTAGGATTTAGGGTTTAGAGCTTAGGATTTTTAGGGGTTTTAAAAGGATTTTAGGGTTTATTTTAGGGTATATAGGATTTTGGGTTTCTTAAAGTTTAGGGTTTCTTTAGGTTTTAGGTTTACGATTTAGGGTTTTAGGAGGGTTTAGGGTTTTATCTAGGTTTTTAGGGTTTAGGGCTTTTGGGTTTTTAGTTAAGGGTTTTTGGGTTTTATAGGTTTAGGGATTTTGTTGTGTTTTAGGTTTTAGCATATACACTTTAGGGCTTTGTAGGGTTTAGAACTTAGAGTTTTTTAGGTTTAGGGGTTTTTGGATTTTTTAGGGTTTTTTAGGGTTAAGTGTTTCTTAGGGTTTTTTAGGGTTTAGGGTTTAGGGCTTACAGGTTTTTTTTTTTGTATATTTTGGGTTAAGTATTTATGGATTTTTAAGATTTAGGGTTTAGAGCTTAGGGTTTTGTAGGTGTTTTAAATGTTTTTAGGGTTTATTTTAGGTTTTATAGGATTTAGGATTTTTTAAGGTTTAGGGTTTAGGGTTTCTTAGGGTTTTAGGTTTAGGATTTAGGGTATTATGTTAGGGTTTAGAGTTTATGGTTTAGGGCTTAGTGTGTCTTTTGGTTTAGGGTTTGAGGTGAAGAGTTTAATCTAGGTTTTTAGGGTTTAAGGCTTTAGGTTTTTTAGGTTAAGGGTTTTTAGGGTTTTATAGGCTTAGGGTTTTTTCTCTATTTTTAAGGGTTTAGCGTATACAATTTAGGGATTTATAGGATTTTGAGCTTAGAGTTTTTTAGTTTTACGGGTTTTGGGTTTTCTAAGATTTTTAAGGGTGTAGTGTTTCTTAGGGAATTTTAGGGTTTAGGGTTTAGGGCTTAGGGTTTTTTTACGTTTAGTGTTTTAGGTTAGGTTTTTAAGGTTTAGGGTTTTAGCTTTTTAGGTTAAGATTTTTAGGATTTTATAGGTTTATGGTTTAAGGCTTAGTGTTTTTTTTTGTGTTTTTTATGGTATAGCATATACAATTTAGGGCATTATAAGGTTTAGAGCTTAGAGTTTTTAGGTTTAGGGTTTCTTGAGTTTTTTTTAGGGTTTTTAAGGGTTAAATGTTTCTTAGGGTTTTTTTTTGTGTTTTTTAGGTTTAGGGTTTACAAATTTTTAGGAATTAGGTTGTTAAGGGGTTTTAAATGGGTTTATTTTAGGGTATATAGGATTTAGGGTTTCTTACGGTTTAGGGTTTAGGGTTTCTTAGGGATTTGGGTTAAGGATTTAGGGTTTAGTGATTTGGATTTTTTAGGTTAAGGTTTTTAGGGTTTTATAGGTTAAAAGATTAGGGCTTAGGTTTTTTTTTTTTTTGTGTTTTTTAGGGTTTAGCATATACCGTTTAGATCTTTATAGGGATTAGAGCTTAGAGTTTTTTAGGTTTAGGGGTTTTAGGGTTTTTTAGGGTTTTTAAGGGTCAAGTGTTTTTAGGGTTTAGGGTTTAGGGCTTAGGTTTTTTTTTTTGTGTTTTTTAGGTTTAGGATTTACAGATTCTAAGAATTTAGGTTTAGAGCTGATGGATATTAGGGGGTTAAAATGGTTTTTAGGATTTATTTTAGGGTTTCTAGGATTTAGGGTTTCTTAATGTTTAGGGTTTACGGTTTCTTAGGGTTTTAAGTTTAGGATTTATGGTTTTAGGTTAGGGTTTAGGGTTTTAGGTTAAGAATTTTATTTAGGTTTTTATGGTTTAGGGCTTTGGGTTTTTAAGGTTAAGATTTTTTAGGATTTTATAGGTTTAGGGTTTAGGGCTTTGGGTTATTTTATATTTTTTAGGGTTTAGCATATATGATTTAGGGCTTTATAGGGTTTAGAGCTTAGAGTTTTTTAGGTTTAGGGTTTTTTGGGTTTTTGTAATGTTTTTAAGGGTTAAGTGTTTTTAGGATTTTTTAGGGTTTAGGGTTTTGAGCTTTGAGTTTTTTAGGTTTACAGGTTTTCTAACATTTTTAAGAGTGAAGTGTTTCTTAGGGTTTTTTTGGGTTTGGGGTTTAGGGCTTAGGGTTTTTTTAGATTTAGTGTTTTAGGTAAAGGGTTTTATTTAGGTTTTTAGGGTTTAGGGCTTTGGGATTTTTAGGGTAAGGTTTATTAGGATTTTATAGGTTTATGGTTTTGGGCTTAGGGGTTTTATTGTTTTTTTAGGGTTTAGTATATACGATTTAGGGCTTTATAGGGTTTTGAGCTTAGAGTTTGAAGGTTTAGGGTTTTTTGAGTTTTTTTAGGGTTTTAACGGTTAAGTGTTTCTTAGGGTTTTTTTGGTTTTTTAGGTTTAGGGTTTACGGAATTTAGGATTTAGGGTTTAGAGCTTAGGTTTTTTTAGGGGTTTATAGGATTTATGGTTTCTTAAGGTTTAGGTTTTAGGGTTTCTTGGCGTTTTAGGTTTAGGATTAATGGTTTTATTTTAGGGTTTAGGCTATAGGGCTTAGGGTTTTTTAAGGTTTAGGGTTTTAGGGTAAGGATTTTATCTAGGTTTTTAAGGTTTAGTGCTTTGGATTTTTAGGTTAAGGTTTTTAGGGTTTTTTAGTTTAAGGGTTTAGGACTTAGGGGTTTTTTTTTGTTTTTTTTATGGTTTAGATCTTTATAGGATTTAGAGCATATAGTTTTCAGGTTTAGGGTCTTTTGGGTTTTTAGAGTTTTTAAGGGTTTAGTGTTTGTTTGGGATTTCTAGGGTTAAGGGCTTAGGGTTTTATTGTGTTTTTTAGGTTTAAGGTTTACAGATTTTTAGGAATTAGGGTATAGAGCTTACGATTTGTAGGGGTTTTTAATGCTTTTTAGGGTTTATAGGAATTAGAGTTTTTTAAGGTTTAGGGTTTAGGGTTTCTTAGGGTTTTAGGTTTAGGATTTAGGGTTTTAGGTTAGGGTTTAGGGATTTGGGCTTAGGGTTTTTTTAGGTTTAGGGATTTGGGTTAAGGGTTTTATCTAGGTTTTTATGATTTAGGGCTTTGGGTTTTTTAGGTTAAGGTTTTTTAGGATTTTATAGATTTAGGGTTTAGGGCTTAAGATTTTTTTTGTTTCTTAGGGTAAATGCATATACGATTTGAGGCTTTATAGGGTTTAGAGCTTAGAGTTTTTTAGGTTTAGCGGTGTTTGGTTTTTTTAGGGTTTTTAGGGTTGAGTGTATCTTAGGGTTTTTGATTAACGTTTCAAGGACGCTTCTTCCAATTCTAAGTGTCAACGATCGCCAGTCAGTATAAAACCTAACTAAATGAGTTGGGGTCAAATCCCATGGGGAGCGGGACATGTTTGAGCAATAATTGGGAAGTATGAATATGGTCAAATCAGCCATATGAATAGACATTATCGAAAAAAATAATTCAAATCAAGGGTGACACAAATGTCAAATAAGGGGGTTTTGTTTTTAATTATCAACTACAAACGACAGAAATCAATACGAAATAACAATAATGAGATGGGTTCTTGGGATGTGATTCGATTATAGGCTAATATAGAAAAATGGGTAATTGCAACTGTTAGGAAATAGTTGCAGATTAGTGAGTAAGCTAAGCCACAGAGGGAATAAACTTTTTCTCAAACAATTTACCTCGAATCAAGTTGATTTCTCTCGAACATCAACAAGCAAGCAAATAAGACCAGCCCACACTTTAGTCCATTCACTCTCTCGAGCTGAATGTGTAGGATTGAGTTTAGGATTCACTCTCTCGATCTGAACCCATGTCAACCCAATACCCACTGATCATCAATCAAGAAGCTTAGTTTTAAAACCTCTCTCTCGAGCAAGTCAAAAACACAAGGGTAGAACTGCATTTGCAACTACAATTTTTAAATTAAACAACAATTACTGATTGAACTCACTTCTAAACAACATTTAAACTAACAATTAGCAATACCCATAAACTAAATCAGTGGATAATCACATAATCACACCCCAAGAGAAAAATCATTACCAAATTGAGTTTCCATCAACTGGGTAAGATTGATTTCGTTCTTACAATGTTCCAATTCGAAGAATCTCAAAGACTCACTTCCAATTTCTGAAAAGTGAAAAACATCAATTCTCCAAAGCATAGGAAAAACTAGAGAAAACTTGTCTCCTTACTCAGAAGAATCACAATTCAATAAAATTCAGAATGAATAATGATCCTAAACTAAATGTTCAAAAATGTATTTATAGTCGCCAAAAATATGTTGTGAAGAGCCCCTCGATGCAGTAAGTCGGGCTCGCCGATCCACCCCTTGGTCACTTCCATCGCCCTTTTACCTTGGCCTTCAGCATCCTCAAGGTCTGTAACTTTGGGAGATCCAACAGTACATCGCGGAACCACTTGGCGATTCGCCGACTGCTCCTTTCTCTCGTCAACTTGGTTTTCTCCTTCAAGGTTTGGCACACTGGAACTTTAGGTGGTCAAATAGCCATTCGGCGACTCGCCAAGTACACTTGGCGATCACCAAGTACACTTGGCGATCACCAAGCTTGTTTTTCTTCATTCTTTCAGCTCGCTTTGTTCTTTTTTGCAAATTTGTGTCCTTGCTTTGTTCCTCAATCCCTATACCTGGAAATCAAGGGTTTTACATCAGTTATTGGCCCAAAATAAGCATTTGAGGACACTAAATCATTGTAAATAATGCCCTAAATGAGTCGAAATCTCAGACTCATCAACACCCCCAACATAAACTTTTGCTTGTCCTTAAGTAAAACTCAAGTTCAGCAGTTCAAAAAGGATGTCTCAAACAGTGCTACTCAAGACTCTATCATGAATGTACACAAAAAGACTCAACTTACTCATACAAAGATCAATTGTGCACTCAAAGGTTCAAGTTGTGACTCACCATTACCAAAGATTCTCAAGTTCACAATACTCGCTTCAAATGCAAGTTCAAGCTCAACAAAGATACTCAAATTCCCTCACACAAAGAATGATTCCATATTCACACATTATTCTTCAACAATTTAAAACTCCGAAATCACAAACAACTCTCACAGTCACAAGGATGAACACATACATGACTTCACCGATAGGTTTGCCCTTAATTTCCAATCAACACTCGCTTCAACTCACTCAAGATCAAAAAGGTCTTTTCAAGGCTTGTAACGAGGCTGTGTGTAAAGGTATGGTCATTTAGGCTCAATGTTTGTTATCCTCATGAAATGTGGTATGAACTTCACTTTCTATTCTTTTCTTCAACAGTTACACCCATGCTCAAAATTCATCCTATTATTCATTTCCCATGGACTATTGGACACCCTATTTCTTTTGCATCTTTCACAACTTTATTTCTCAACTTTTTCGTTCTTTTTCTTTTCCATTTTTCTTTTCTTCTTCTATCCTCTTTTTTTTTGTATGGAGGGGTTCCATCTTTTTCAAAACCATGGATCAAGGAGGACTTCTTTACACTTCTTGATTTACCTTCTCCTTTCACCACACCCCCAACTTAGGCTTTTGGCCTAAGTTGGCTATATAAACCAAGCACACTTCATGAGGATTATGGGTGATTGGATTAAGAGAGGGTTACAATTGCATCAAGTTTCTTCCAAGAAAAGTCTAAGGCTCAAAGTGTGTTCAAGCAAATTTTACACACTCACAAGGTTGGCCATAAAAGAGGTATAATGTCAAATTGTTTCACTCTTTAACATTGTTGCCTAAGATCATTTCAAGACCTTGCATCAATTAGTCAACGGACCAATGGGACAAATTCTAGGTATCATCACACATGGTTCACGGTAAGATCATCACACAAGGCATTGGCACAAATATCAAACAAAACTTCACACTTTCGCTACTGTGCAATGTTCATCACACGAGCCTCCATTCAATAAATGGCTAGTCACAACGAGATGTAAAAAGTTCCCATATTGTCTATGCAACTTCATTTGGCCTCATTGTAGCCGTACATTCATTTTTGTTCGATTAAGAGCACTATTCAAGTCATCGGTATTGATCAAGACCGACACTCAAATTTGCACAAGAACAACCACATTCAAACATAATCAAGAGGTGGCAATTTTTTTTTGAAGGGTCAAAACCATTTGCATTCAAAATACGGAGCCACAAGCTCAAACATCCATAAAACAGTGTCAAAACACAATTCACAGCACAAAAACCCAATATATACATAAAAATAATAATCACAAGGCGTAGGTATGGAAATACCTCACCCCACCAAAAACAAAAAGTGATTTGTCCTCAAATGCAATAAAAACACTAAAAATCAATAAAAGAGACAGAGAGGGAGGTAAAAAGGATCATGTATATACAGTAGCTCCATCTGTCGGGGTATCAATGCCCGGTGTAGAATCAGCAGCACTCGATCCACTAGGTCCTGCCATGGATGTCTTTGTCAGTGATGTTTGAATCACTGACTGTATAATCGTCTCCTCAAGGTAAGGCATGTCTCCATAGATGGTCTCATCCGGCACCTCTATCTGCTTCTCGTCGGTCTCTGCATCCGACTCATCAACTGCTATGTCATCCATATGTACATCTCCGGTGGTGGCCGGAGTAATCTCAGAAGTCGTTGGGGCATCCACATCATCCGCTGCCTCCAAAAGTGAAGTGAAGTCTCTGGACTTCAAGTAGTCCACATCTTTTCTCAAATCAGCGACCTCAGTTTTTAAAGCCGTCACCTTTGAAGTCTCCCCCTGTCTACTCTCACAAGTCTCAACTCTCGCTGTGAGACTGTCAAAAGATGTCGTATGGGTTTCAGTATAGCTAGGATAGCACTTTCGATCATCCATGGTACCGCAACCTCTAATTGAGTAGCCCTCACATCCGCAGAATGGGCTAAACCCATCTTCAGGATCATGGCCTAAGTAATCTTGGCTGAATGGGAAGTGGCAGAAGCACCAAGAGCCTGGGAGGAAGAAGTGGGAGCAAGTGTACCTGAAGGCCCGGAGGTCGGAGTAGAGAAAGGTGCCTCTGCAGGAATCATCTCAACATCAATCTCCGGGGATGCATCCACCAGAGCTGCTCTCCTCCTTTCCTCCTCCTCCCATATGTACTCAGCCTCTATACACCGGATGTCCGTAGAGGATGTGGGAGTGACTTCAATATCTTTCGTATCATCATAAGGAACACCAGCACGCTGACACAGCTTTGTAATCAATACTGGGAATGAAAGGGACGTCTAGATCTTCTTGGCCCTCATGGCAATCTCCTGCTCGATGATGAGACCCAAGTCGATGCTTTTCCTGGACATGATAGACCTAAGGTAGGCCACCTAAGATTGAGAGTATGGACTCATTCTGGGATGGCATAATGGAGCTACTGATGAATCCGAATAATATCTCACAGCTACATTCAACTTCTTCTTCTCAATTAGAGCTCCTGCCTTAATCCATCTCGGGGTGATGTCAGAGATGAGGGGTGCAAGCCAACCCTTGAGATCATCCAAGGGAATCGTAGTGGTAACTAAATTTGAGTAGTCAAAGACTGACCCTCTCTCCAATATAGTGTTAATATTATCGCGACTACATCTCACTACTACCCTCCGTACCAAGACAGACTCTACTGGCCTGAAAGTGTTGGCCTTCTTCTTACCCTTGGGTACCAGCTCCCCGTATGCTGTGTAGAACTTCCGGACCCATGTAGGAATATAGGGGCCTCGGGGCGTAGTGAACTTCTCGAACTGGGTAAATTGGAGTGTGTCCCTCACTGTGGAGTATCTACCCACTAAGCCCTCCCTGGATAACATCTTCTCCTCGATAATTGTGTGCAACCCATCGGCTTTAAATCTGTTGAGTATCCGGAGAGGAGGAACATGTACGGATGGTAGTTGGACCAGAGTCAGTGTCGGAGTTGGCACTGTATTTGTTGTAGGAGGGGTGGCCTCTTGAGCTTTCGATGAGTCTGGACGAGACCAAGCACGGATCTCTGCCCGCCTGGAGTGTAGAGGCTAGTCATCATTCGGCTCAGAGAACGCAGCTTGGGGGTCAAAGGACTATCCCTCGCTTCTGTAGTTGTGCTCCAAAACCTCAGATATAGGCTTTTTGCCCTTCCCCTTGCCTCCCTTAGGAGGTCCCGTCTTTCCCTTTTTAGAGGGATTTGTTGACCCCTCATTAATCACCATGCCCCGTGCTCTTTTACGGGGCAGCATGTCCAAGTTGGTTCTAGCCATATCTGCAAAAACATCATAGAAAGTTAAGAACAGTTCAATAAAAGTTGCAGAAAAATAGTTTGCAAACAGACTCGCCAAATCGATCGGTGAGTCGCCGAATCACTTAGGCTAGCCAGATCGGGCTCATCGAAAGGATTGGCTTAAAAATTTCCAGAAAAATGGGCATGACGGCGATGGGAGGGGCCTTTCAACGGATCGCCAACAGCGTTCGGCGAGCACAGATAAGCCCACCGAAAGTTACAGTGTATTCTAAGGGTAGGGGCGTAGAAAGGGCGATCAAAGAAGACTTTCGGGGAGTCGTCGAGTGCACTCGGCGAAATCAGGATTGTCGCCGAAAGTTACAGAACCAAAACTTAACAAATACATCAAATTAAAGGCGATAGAGGGGGATTCGACGACCCGCCGAGTGGTTCGGCGAGCTCGACCCAGCTCACCAAATTGCCCAACTTTCCTACTTTCTACCCCGACTTCAAAAATCAACCCCGCATCCCTTAAAAACAAAATCAAACCAAAATCTAACACAATTAGACTCAGACCCATAAGACCCAGGCCCTCGGGGTACTAAGATTTCACCCAGTTTTGCCAAAATTGGCCATTTGACCACTTACGCCCTTAAGAATGACGTCAAGTGCTCCATCATTGAGCAAAGTGCATCATTTAGCACAATTATGGGTTACTCAGACTTCACCCGACTAGACCCAACAACAATTTAACATGACCCAACAATTTAGATCAATTTTAAAGCACAAAATTTGGGAAATTAACAATTAGGCATTTTGGGCATGATATTCAAATTAAAATTGGCAAATGAGCACATAAACAAGGATTTAGAGAGGCCCAACACACATAACTAAGAACAATACAATTGCAATTCAGTAAAACCACTAAATACGCATTTCGGGGTTCGGAAAACCAACCTTTAATGCCAAATATATGATTTGACAAGCTAGGCGGCAAAGAATTCCAACTCCAAACACGAGATTGACGACTAGGCAGTGATATAAACACGAAACTATAGAAAAATATAGTGCGGGTGTGATCTTGGGAAGTTAAAAAGTGAGGGAATATGAAAGTGTTTGAATTTTAAACCTTTGGCCTTTAAAAGACCGTCCAGTTCTTGCCCTTTCGATGACATTAATTTTGCTCTCTGAACAACTCGGTGACACGTCGAGTAGTCACTTTCCTCGCAAAGTTTTACAGGACCTCCAGTTAATGTAGGGGTCCAAATGGCGAACAAAATCATGATCGCCGACCTGTTCGATGACACGCCGACTAGTGCTTGGGATCGCCGAGTTTTAAAGACTCCAACATTTGCTTTCTTGAGTCCAACGGCGGTTCTAGTCGGGCTCGCCAACTTCTTCGACGAGTCGCCGACTGGAACTTTTGGCTCGCCAACTTGCACTTTTTAAACACATTCTACACTTTAACCTGCAAAATAAACACACGATTATTTCAAAAACAAAAGGAAAGAAAATAAAAACTAAACTTGGGTTGCCTCCCAAGTAGTGCCTTAGTTAACGTCGTGGCACGACGCAAGTCCTGACTCAAACTTCATTCTTTGGGTTTGCCATAGTGTTACTAGGCAACCCCTTTTTTGGCTTTGGGTAGAGACAAGACAACACATGACCCATTTGGGTCTCTAGTAGTAGAATTAACATGGAATGAGAGGTTTTCATTTGATTTAGCATCGATATATTCTCTCTTATCTCTTTTAACACTCTTTCGTGTTCTCCGACTTTGTGATGAATGAGTATGAGTATCTCGTCTATCTGCCCACGCTCATACTTCTTGGGCTTTCTATGTTTGTGAAGGGGAATATACCTATCTTTGTTTTTGTACATTACTTCACATTTCATGACTTTCCTGGCCAAGACATCCAGCTGGGTCAACAATGTGGTCAATTCTTGGTTCTTTTCTGCCTCATTGCTAATCTTAATCATGCGATCAAGGAGTTGAGCTGTTGTTTCATATGGTTGCCGTATTTACCACCCGAATAAAGTTGGTCAGCCACTCTTCTATGTTCAGGACCAAGACCTCTGTGGAAGCACACCAGTAGCATCTTATCTGAAATTTAATGAGATGGGAACTGCTGCAATAGTGCCTTAAATATTGGCCATAACTCATGGATAGTCTCACACTCCAATTGCCTGAAAGTTAGGATTTTATCCGTAAGAATCATCAATCTCAAAGGAGGGTGGTCCATTGGGTCACCATTGCTACAAGATTTGCTCATTTCCTCTGTTCAACAAGCAACACACAAACCGAAACTAAAAGTACGTAGATTCAACTATGACTAAAAAGAACAAAATTTAACTTCACCACAGAAATATCAAACAACACCACTCCCCGGCAGCGACACAATTAACATTTCAAGGACACTTCTTCCAATTCTAAGTGTTAACGATCGCTAGTCAGTATAAAACCCAACTAAATGAGTTGGGTTCGAATCCCATAGGGAGCGATACGCGTTTGAGAATCAATTGGGAAGTATGAATATAGTCAAATCAGCCATATGAATAGACATTATCGAATAAAAACATAATTCAAATTAAGGGGTGACACGAATGTCAAATAAGGGGATTTTGGTTTTATTATCAACTACAAATGGAAGAAATCAATACGAAATAACAATAATGAGATGGGTTCTTGGGATGTGATTCGATTATAGGCTAATATAGACAAATGGGTAATTGCAACTATTAGGAAATAACTGTATATTAGTGAGTAAGCCAAGCAATAGAGGGAATAAACTTTCTCTCGAACAATTTACCCCGAATCAAGTTGATTTCTCTCGAACATCAATAAGCAAAAAAATAAGACCAGTCCACACCTTAGTCCATTCACTCTCTCAAGCTAAATGTGTAGGATTGAGTTTAGGATTCAGTCTCTCGAGATGAACCCATGTCAACCCAATTCCCACTGACCATCAATCAATAAGCTTAGTTTTAAAACCTCTCTCTCGAGCAAGCAAAAAAACACAAGGGCAGAACTGCATTTGCAACTATAATTCTTAAATTAAACCACAATTACTGATTGAACTCACTTCTAAACAACATTTAAACTAACAATTAGCAATACCCATAAACTAAATCAGCCCATAATCGCACCCCAAGAATTGGGGTTTTAGCTAGACATCAAAAAAAGATAAAAATCGTTACCAAATTGAGTTTCCATCAACAGGGTAAGATTGATTTTTTCTTACAATGTTCCAATTCGAAGAATCTCAAAGACCCACTTCCAATTTCTCAAAAGTGAAACACTTCAATTCTTCAAAGCTTAGGAAAAACTAGAGAAAACTTGTCTCCTTACTCATAATAATCACAATTTGATATAATTCAGAATGAATAATGATCTTAAACTAAATGTTCAAACATGTATTTATAGTCACCAAAAATGTGTTGCGTAGAGCCATTCGGCGCAATAAGTCGGGCTCAGCGATCAACTCGGCGATCCGCTCTTTGGTCACTTCCATTTCCCTTCTGCCTTGGCCTTCAGCATCCTCAAGGTCTGTAACTATGGGTCATCCAACACTGCATCACAGAACCACTCGGTAATCCACCGACTGCTCCTTTCTCTCGTCAACTTGGTTTTCTCCTTTAGGGCTTGGCACACTAGAACTTTAGGTGGACAAACAGCCATTCAGCGACTCACCAAGTAGACTTGGTGATCACCAGGCTTGGTTTTCTTCATTCTTTCAGCTCGCTTTGTTCCGTTTTGCAAATTAGTGTCTTGCTATAATCCTCTATTCCTATACCTGGAAATCAAGGGTTTTACATCAGTTATTGGCACAAAATAAGCATTTGAGGACACTAAATCATTGTAAATAAATCCCTAAATGAGTCCAAATGTTGGACTCGTCAGTTTTCTAGGGTTTAGGGTGTTTTTGTGTTTTTAGGTTTAAGGTTAACAAATTTATAGGATTTAGGGTTTAGAGCTTATGTAATTTTAGGTTTTTAAATGCTTTTTATGGTTTGTATTAGGGATTATAGGATTTAGGGTTTCTTAGGGTTTAGGGTTCCTTAGGGTTTTAGGTTTAGGATTAGGGTTTTAGGTTAGGGTTTAGGGTTTAGGGCTTAGGGTTTCTTTAACTTAAGGGTTTTAGGTTAAGGGTTTTATCTAGATTTTTAGGGTTTATGGCTTTGGGTTTTTTCGGTTAAGGGCTTTGGGTTTTTTCGGTTAAGGGTTTTTAGGGTTTTATAGGTTTATAGTTTAGGTCTTAGGGTTTTTTTTGTGTTTTTTTAGGGTTTAGCATATACGATTTAGGGTTTTATAGGGTTTAGATCTTTGAGTTTTTTAGGTTTAGGGGTTTATGGGTATTTTTAAGGGTTTTAAGGGTTAAATATTTCTAAGGGTTAAGTGTTTCTATTTAGATATTATGGTTTTTAGGAGTTTTAAATGGGTTTTAGGGTTTATTTTAGGGATTTATAGGATTTAGGGTTTCTTAAGGTTAAGGGTTTCTTAGGGCTTTAGGTTTAGGATTTAGGAGTTTAGGTTAGGGTTTAAGGTTTTTCTAGGTTCAGGGTTTTTGGTTAAGGGTTTTATCTAGGTTTTTAGGGTTTAGGGATTTACGTTTTTTAGGTTAAGGTTTATTGAGGTTTTATAGGTTTAGTGTTTACCACTTGGTTTTTTTTTGTGTTTTTTAGGGTTTAGCAAATACGATTTAGGGCTTTATAGGATTTAGAGCATAGTGTTTTGGGGTTTAGGGGTTTTTAAAGGTTAAGAGTTTCATAGGGTTTAGTGTTTTTTTATTTTGTGTTTTTTAGGTTTATGGTTTACATATTTTTAGGATTTAGTGTTCAGATCATAGGGTTTTGTAGGGGTTTTAAATGGGTTTTAGGGTTTCTTAAGGTTTAGGATTTAGACTTTTAGGTTAGAGTTTAGGGTTTATGATTTTTTTAGGTTTAGGGTTTTAGGTTAAGGGTTTTATCTACGTTTTTAAGGTTTAGGGCTTTCGATTCTTCTGTTTAAGGTTTTCTAGGGTTTTAAAGGTTTAGGGCTTAGGGTTTTTTTTGCATTTTTTAAGGTTTGTCATATAAAATTTAGGGCTTTGAAGGGTATAGAGCTTAGAATATTTTTGGTTTAGGGTTTTTTGGGGTTTTTAAGGTTTAGTGTTTCTTAGGGTTTATGGCTTAGGGTTTTTTGTGTTTTTTAGGTTTAGGGTTTACAAATTTTTAGGATTTAGGGTTTAAAGCTTAGGGTTTTTAGGGTTTTTAAATGGATTTTAGGGTTTATTTTAGTGTATATAGGATTTAAGGTTTCTTAAGGTTTAAGGTTTAGGGTTTCTTAGGGCTTTAGGTTTAGGATCTATGGTTTACATTAGGGTTTAGGTTTTTTTTAGGTTTAGTGTTTTAGGTTAAGGGTTATATCTAGGTTTTTAGGGTTTAGGGATTTTGGTTTTTAGGTTAATGTTTTTAGGGTTTTATAGGTTTAGGCTTTTTGTTGTGTTTTTTAGGGTTTAGCATATACAATTTAGGGCTTTATAGGGTTTAGAGCTTAGAGTTTTTTAGCTTTATGGGTTTTTGGATTCTTAGGGTTTTTTAAGGGTTAATTGTTTCTTAGGGTTTTTTAAGGTTTAGGGTTTAGGGCTTACAATTTTTTCTTGTGTTTTTTATATTTAGGATTTATGGATTTTTAGGTACTAGAGCTTAGAGTTTTGTAGGGGTTTTAAATGGGTTTTAGGGTTTATTTTAGGGTTTTTAGGATTTAGGGTTTTATAGGGTTTAGGGTTTCTTAGGGTTTTTGGTTTAGGATTAGGGAATTAGGGAATTAGGTTAGGATTAATGGCTTAGGGTTTTTTTTTGGTTTAGGGTTTTATCCAGGTTTTTAGGGTTTAGGGCTTTAAGTTTTTAAGTTTAAGGGTTTCTAGGGTTTTATAGGTTTAGGGTTTAGGCCTTAGGGTTTTATCCAGGTTTTTTTTTGTACTTTTAAGGGTTTAGCGTATATAATTTAGGGCTTTATAGGGTTTTGAGCTTAGAGTGTTTAGGTTTAGGGGTTTTAGGTTTCTAAGGTGTTTAAGGGTGAAGTGTTTTTTAGGGTTTAGGGTTTAGGGTTTTTTTATGTTTAGGGTTGTAGGTTAAGGATTTTATTTAGGATTTTTTTATGTTTAGGGTTGTAGGTTAAGGATTTTATTTAGTTTTTTAAGGGTTAGGGATTTGGGTTTTTTAGGATTTTATAGGTTTAGGGTTTAGGGCTTACACTGCAAAAAATGCTTGTAATTAAAGTAGTTTTTGGACGGCGTTTACTAAATGAGCCGTAATACCCTAAATATTTTTGCAGTTTATCAAAATATCACATTTGTCATTTATTTACCGGCAGTTCCAGTTCTATTATGGTGGTTTGAAGCGCTATACTTATCCTAAAATTAAGCAGATATTTTTTTTGTTTGTTATTTGAAAAGCCAACTTAGAAATTAGAATACCAATTTTACATTCGCTCCCAATAAACCCTAGACTTAAATTTGCCTCTCTCTCTCCCTCTCCCTCTCCCTCATTGATCGAGCTTCTCTCTATAATTATGGATGGAGATTTGGTCTCAAGGTGAAGTTCGTTGGATCAGAGTTGATATTAGAGGTTCGTCGAGTTGGATTTGAGGGTTAATAGAGCAGTTCCGGTTTAAAATCACTATTTCTTCAACTGTTTCTATTTCCTGATTTATGTTCTTTCAATTTGGTTTTTTATTGCTTTGCATCTCAAGTTTCTGTTGTTCTTCCATCAAATTTTTGATTTCCACAGTTTCATTTTCTGTAATATTGCGCAAAATTGCTCAAGATTGAATTTGAAACAACAATATCAAGTTTACTTTCTATCTTGAATTATATTTCTCTTATTACTGAGATTATCGGTTAGTTTTCTGCATTTTAGTGTGAAAACTATGTACTGAAGATTGATAATAGGCATTTTAGTTAAATATCAGGGATTGTTTTAGAGTTAAAATTAGGTGCTTTACTTTGATTTTTAGAATTTATTGGGCTTGTACAACTATTCCATTCCAGTGAGGTGCTATTTGTTTTAGTTGCATGTCTGTGGTAGTGACTTGTGAGTCTCATCGCACATGGGATTGGATCTTTATCTAATTATGTTGTTTAAAAATAAAACTAATTTAAGAACAATAAATGCTATTGCAGTCTTTCTTTGCTTTTAATTTGGTATTTCAAATTTGGCATCATAAAGTTACTTGAATTCATCAAGTAATATCAAGTAAGTAATTCAACTTGACCGAATTTGCAGATAATGAGTTGAATGTAGCTCAGGTACTACAAAATACAACAAGGTTGCCAATCTCTTATGGAGGTTTGGCGAGTCTCATTGTATTTGAGCTTCAAGGGTAAATATATGTTCCTTCCTATTTTATATTTTCTGTTTTTGTTTTCTGTTTCTTGTGTACACTTCATAAATATTTAGTTTGTTTGGTTTCAATTGGATTGGATTATTTTTTTCATTAATAAGATAAAGGTATTATAAGTTCAGATGACATTGACATGATCCATAGGGAATTGAGATCTTTTCTTAGGGCTTTCTGATGGACTATCTTGTGAAGATTGCTCTGATCATATTCTCTTCATATCCTACTTTTGAATGAATTTTGAATATAATAAAGATTATTACTACTTGAAATTTCACCTTGTTTGTGAGGTTTCAATTCTCCACCTTGTAATTACCTTTCTATTTTCTATTAAAAAACTTTTGAAGTTTATTAATTGATGAACAAGATAGTTCCTATTTATCAATTGCTATGCTATGGTACTTTTACATTTTACCATGATTTCATCTCCTTACTTAAAGATGCAAATGAAGTGAATCTTTAATTTTTAATACTAAAACATTAGAAAGAAAGAAAATCTAAAGGTAAGAATCAATAGGAAACAAAAAAAAAATTCTCTGCTCTCAGCCATAATCTAAAATTGTCAGCTTGAAGTTCTCTGATAGTCCAAAACAAGAAACAAAGAAGTAAAGAGAAATTAAACTTCCATAAAAGTATAGGATCATGGCAATGAAATACTTGCAAATATGGAAAAACAAAATCTAACAAATAGACTTTATTTCATGACCTGTACATCTAAGCTATAGAAACCTTGTAAAAAAACTAACTATCGTCTTAAGCTGAACTATCTAGTACTTCAAGCGAGCTAGTTATCGCCAACGTAGAGAGGTTGGGCTGAGTTTAGTCCAAGACGTGATCTTGAGTGTTGCCTGGTCATAATAACCTTCTTTGCCGAAACATTTAAGTTTCAGTTAGCACTTCTAAGATTAAACATTTCCTTGCTCATCGTATGAAATTGTTTAGTAAACCCTTTATGTTTGGAGTTCCAAGAATTTTCTGTTTTTCTTTTTCTTTGATTATTTCTTTCTATGTTATGGCTAGTGTTAAAATTTCTCGACTACATGTAAGCATGTACATGATTTTAGTTTTCTAGGACCTCTTTTCACTGGTTCATAATTATTATGAGATTCAATATATTTTAGTTTTTCACCAATTAATGAAAAAATTTAGTTATTGCAATCATTATTGATAGAATACGGGGAAAGTAGTCAAACATAGAGTGTGTTTGTTAGTGGTATATTAGCTGGTCTAAAAGTTGTTTATTTGGTCTTTCTAGTTTTTCTCAATGCTAGTTATATTAGTTGCAAGCATATTTTGCATCGACTCTCCAATTTCTTCATTTTTGTGGTCTTGATCTCTTACTAGTTTCTTTAGATGGTTTCTACTCTATACCGTAGAATTAGGAGAGGTTTTATAGTTTTTGAGATGGTGAGATCTTGAAGAAAACATATAGATGAGGGATGTGGTTCTTTTGGTGTGCAAGACACTAATAGAATCATCGCCTGCAATGAGAGGCAACTAGTACTTTATAAGACGGTAAATAAATTTTTGTGATGTATTTTACTTAGAATTGGCTTCATTTAAATGCCCATACAACATCTTCAAAAGATAGAAAAGTTGTCAAGTAACGCTTTTGGGAAACAACTTTTAATTACCTCTGATTCAACTATTGATGAGTCCACGATTTGGACTTATTTGGGGCTTTAATTGGATAGATTTAGTGTCCTCAAATGCTTATTTTGTGCCAATAACTGATGGAAAATCCTTGATTTTTAGGTATTTAGTTTGTGGAACAAAGCATGGACACTAATTTGCAAAAATAAATGAAGTGAGCTGAAAGAACGAAGAAATAAAGGCCTGGTGATCGCCGAGTCCCTTTGATGAGTCACCTTATGGCCTCTTGACCGCCTAAAGTTCCAGTGTGCCAAACCCTGGAGAAGAAAATCAATTTGGCGAGAGAAAGGAGCAGTCGGCGTGTCGCCGAGTAGTTCTGCGATGCAGTGTTGAATTGCCCAAAGTTACAAAACTTGAGGATGCTAAAGACCAAAGCAAAAAGGCGATGGAACTGACCAAAGGGCGGATCGCCGAGTTGATCGGCGATCCTAACTTATTGCGTCGAATGACCCTTCCCAACATATTTTTGGCGACTATAAATACATTTTTGAATATTTAGTAGGAGTGAGTTTTTTTCAGAAGCTTTTATCATAATTTTCATCATATTTTTGGACTGAGAATATTGAGACAAGTTTTTCCTTGGCTTTGAAGAATTGAAGTTTCCCATTTTGGAGAAATTGGAAGTGGGTCTTTGAGATTCTTCAATTTAGACCTTTGTAAAGACGAAATTAATCTTACCAAGTTGATGGAAACACAGTTTGGTAACGATTTTAATCTTTTTATGATGTCTAGCTAAAACTCTAATTCTTGGGGTGTGATTATGGGTTGATTTAGCTGATGGGTATTGTTAATTGTTAGTTTAAATATTGTTTAAAAGTGATTTCATTTAGTAATTTTGGTTTAATTTAAAGGATTGTAGTTGTAAATGCAATTCTACCTTCGTGTTTTTGGCTTGCTGGAAAGAGAGATTTTGAAACCAAGATTATTTAATTGATGGTCTGTGGGTATTGGGTTGTCATGGGTTCAGCTCGAGAGAGTAATCCTAAATCCTTTTCCACAAATTCAGCTCGAGAGAGTGAATGGACTAAGGCGTAGGCTATTCTTATTTGCTTTCTTGTTGGTGTTCGAGAGAAATCGAATTGATTAGGGGTAAATTATTTGAGAGAAAGTTTACCTCCTCTATAGTCTAGCCTATTCACTAATTTAAAGCTATTTACTAACAGTTGCAATTACCCATTTGTCTACATTAGCCTATAATCGAATCACATCCCAAGAATTCGTCTCATTATTGTTATTTCGTATTATTTATTGCTGTTGTAGTTGATAATTTAGAACCAAAACCCCCCTGTTATGTGACATTCGTGTCACCCCTGATTTGAATTATGTTTTTATTCGATAATGTCTATTCCTATAGCTGATTAGAACATATTCATGTTTTTCGATTGATTCTCAAACACATACCGCTCCCTGTGGGATTCGACCCCAACTCATTTAGTTGGGTTATATTACTGACGAACGATCATTGACACTTATATTTGGATGACGTGTCATGATACGTGAAATCAAAATGGTACCGCTACCAGAGAGTTGTGTTGTTTGAAATTTTTTAGTTAAGTTGAATTTTGTTTTTGTTAGTTATAGTTGAATCTACTTATTTTCAGTTTTGGTTTGTGTGTTGCTGTTTTAAATAGGGAGTATGAGTGTGAACGGAAGCAATGGTAGCCAAGTGGTCCACCAAGATGACATCGGAAACCTCAACGATGTCAATGAGCCTAATGCTAATGATGCTCATATTATGGGTGAATTGATGTCATTCACTTGCTTCCGGCTGAAGGGAACACTGTGTTCCATATCACAAGTACTATGTTGCAACTCTTGCGATTGAAGGGACTGTTTGGTGGTTTGGCTCATGAGGATCATATTAGAAATTTTGTTGATATTTGCAGGATGTTCTCCTTCAAAAATATATCCAAAGAGACTGTCCGGTTGAGTTTGTTCCCGGTTTCTTTAATGGGAGAAGCATGTAGGTGGCTGGCTGAATTGCCACGAGAATTAATCACTTCATGGGAAGAGCTTGTCAGCGTATTTCAAGTGCGATTTTTCCCTCATTCGAAGATGATGACTCTTCAGGATAGCATCCAAAGCTTCAAGCGTTTGGAGGGTGAGCCAATTCATGAGACTGGGCTGCGATTCAAGAAGTTGATGCTGCAATGCACAACTCATGGTTTGCCCGATAACGTTTTGCAGCAATATTTTTATAGAAGCCTTGATTCGGTGAACAAGGGTGTAGCTGACCAACTTTCTCCGAGAGGTTTGATGCAACAACCTTACATTATAGCGGCCCAGCTTTTGGATGGTATGACCACAATTAATCGAGTTTGGTACACCCGTGAAGATTAGGTCTCCCCGCTCACTTTTAAATTGACCAAGGAGCAGCTGGAAAAAGACCATGAGAGGGACCAAAACATGGCCAAGATCATGACACAACTTGACATTTTGTCTAAAAATGTCATGGGAGCTGGTGCTCGGAGTGTCAATGCCGTGTGTGTTGGGTGTGTGAATCTCGAAGAAGCCAAGTCTAAAGCATTGTATAATGAGGAGATGAATTTCCTAGCCAACCAAGGAGTTGGTTGATGCTTATTGTGACCAACGACACTAACTACGGTTCGAGTGTCTATGATCATCGATAATATAGTAACCCAATCGAGGGTTGGGGTCGTGTCGCAATGGAGTGGTTTTGAGAATTTGTAGCGAACTAGAATGTCATCCTAATTAGTCATAGCTAAAGCAATTTACGAATAAAAACATTATAAATCAATGGGGGTGACACAAAAATGTCAACTATAGATTTGGGGTTTTTGTCACAAATCAAATAAAAATAGTAAAATCAAGTATGACGGGAGATTCTTGGGATGTGACCGCAATACAAGCTAATCCAGATTGTTGGGTACAAGCTTTCGATAGAAAATATGTAGATTAATAGTGACTAGGCTAAGCTTTAAGTGGAAATAAATTCTCTCTCGAGAAACTTACCCCGTTTCAAATGGGTTTCTCTCGGACACCCACTTGCCGTATGAAGACCAACCTACGCCTTACCCCACTCACTCTCTCGAGCTGAGTGTTTGGATATGGGACTAGGGCTCACCCTCTCGGGCTGAACCTTATGTCGACCCACTCCTTAGGCCATCAGTCTAGTGTTCTTAGTTTTGCGACCTCTCTCTCGAGCAAATCGAAAACACATGGGTGGTTTTTTATTTTCAACTACAAAACCATTAAATTAAACCACAACCACTAGGTGAAATCACCATTAAAATACATCTAACCTATCAGCAAACAAGACCTAACAACAATATCAACACATATTTGCTAAATCACACCCCAAGAATGGGGTTTTTTATCCACACATCAAGAAATAGAAAAGTATACCTTCAATGATGTTGAAATCAAATGGGTATAGAGAAATAAGTCTTGATTTAGGCACAAAAAGAAGAATCAAGGAGACCCACTTCCAAGTTGGGGAAGATGAAACCTTTTTCTTCTTCAAGTCTTTAAAAACCCTCTCAAACTTGAGAGAAAATAAGAGTTACAAAATAAAATATCCAATTGTGAGTATTCTAATGAATCTTGATAATTAAAACTAACATAAAGCTAGTATTTATAGTGTTCAGAATTAATGTTGCAATGGATCGTTCGGCGAGGTTAGTGTGAATCGCCGATCTACTCGGCGATTCACCCATCGTCTGGTTCATCGCCTTCCTTGCTTGCCTACAACATCTTTGCATCCTGGACAATTGGACGGTATAATACTACTTCGCGGAACTGTTCGGCGACACGCCGACTACTCCTTTTCACCGCCAATTTGATCCTCTTCCTTCAGGGTTCAACACACTGGAACAAAAGGCGGAGTAAGGCTCTTTGGCGTCAGGCATCCATTTCTTCACTCTATTTACCCTTTTTGTTCCTTTTTGTGACATAGTGTCCATTCTTTCCTTAAATCTTCAAATACCTGAAACTTGAGAGTTTTTATCAGATATTGGGATAAAAGAGGCATTTTAGGACACTTATTCTATTAAAATAAGGCCCTAAATGAGTCCAATTTGAGGGCTCATCAGTGGTTTTTGTTCAAACTACCCAAGGCAGGGTAGTAACCAAGGTTGGAACATGGATAAAAAGATTGAAGGATCGTGATAGAGATTGGAGGGATCGAAATCCCAATTGGAAGCATGAGGAGAAGGATAGGTATGTTCCTCCTCACGAGCATCAAAAGCCAAAGGATTCCAAGAGAGGTCGATCGGAGGATATGCTTTCTCGTATCATCAACAAGGTTGAGGGGTCGGATAAGATATTGAAAGAGATGAAGGAAGATGGGTGGACCCTTACGGTTACCTCTAATTTCATCTCTATCAAACAATTGGAGACCCAGATGGGTCATATCTCGTCTCATTTAAACCCGAGACAACAAGGGGGGTTGCCTAGTGACACTATGGAAAACCCCAAGAATGAAGTTTGAGCGTGGACTTGCAACGTGCCGTGACATTAACTAAGGCGTTGCTTGGGAGGTAACCCAAGTTTTATTTTATTTCTTTTTGTTTGTGAAATAATTGTGTGTTGATTGTGCAGGTTAAACTGTGGACTGTGTTTGAAAGGTGAAGATTGGTGAGCTAAATCTCCAGTCGGCAACTCGCTGCAGAGATCGGCGAGCCTGACTTGGACCGCCGTTAGACTGAATACATTTTGAAATTGGAGTCTATAAAACTCGGTAACCCAGCCCAGGAGCACATTAGTGATTGTCCACCAGGTCGGTGATCTCGATTTTATTCACCATTTGGACCCCCACCTTAACTGGAGGTCCTGTAAAACTCAGCGAGGTCAGTTCCCACTCGGCGTGTCGATGAGTGGGTCGGCGAGCAAAACTTATGTCGCCGAATGGGCGAGAACTGGTTAGTTTTAAAGACCAAATGTTTAAAATTTCAAAATCTTTCATATTCTCTCACTTTTCAACTTACCAAACTCACACCCGCACTATATTTTCTTATATTCTTGCCTTTTTAACGCATTTTAGTCATCAAGTTTGTGTTCGGAGTTGGATTTCTTTACCTCCTAGCTTTTCAAAGTTTTTAATCGGCATAAAATGTTGGTTTTCCGAACTCCGAACTTATATTTAGCAATTTTGACTCTTATGCAATGAATTTTTATCTTAGTGTTGTGTGTTGGGCCTCTCTGATCGTA
Source organism: Solanum piurae (assembly GCA_029582685.1). Lineage (NCBI taxonomy): Eukaryota > Viridiplantae > Streptophyta > Magnoliopsida > Solanales > Solanaceae > Solanum > Solanum piurae. The sequence continues at coordinate 9,812 of JAJOOO010012142.1, read as the reverse complement.
ATTTTATGTGTGTGCCCATTTTAATTCAAATATCATGACTGCAATACCTTTATTGATTTAATTCCTGAATTTTCCGTGCTTACAAATTATTAAATTTATTGGGTGTTGCATAAATGTTGTTGGGTCTAGTCAGGTGAAGTCTAAGTAACCCGCATTTGTGCCAAATGATGTAATTTTCCCAATGATGAACGGTTGACGTCATTCTTAAGGGAAAAAGTCATCAAATGGCCAAATTTGGCCAAACTGGGAGGAGTCTGAGTATCCCGGGTGCATGGGTGTAATGGGTCTTAGCCTTATTGTATGGGTGCATAGTTTGATTTTGTTTTCGGGGGCAGCGGGGTTGAATATGGAAGTTGGGGTTGAAAGTAGGAACGTTGGGCCATTTGGCGAGCTGAGTCGAGTTGGCCGAACCACTCGGCGGTTCGCTGAATTCTCCCTTATTGCCTTTAATTTCATGCTAAATTTGAAGTTGGGTTTTGTAACTTTCGGTGAGAAGCTTGAGTTCGCCGAGTGTACTCGGTGACCCGCCGAATGTCATCTTTTATCGCCCTTTTCTGCGCCCCTATTCCCTAAAATGCACTGTAACTTTCGGCGGGCTAGTCCTTGCTCATCGAAAGGACCTTCCCGTTGCCGATAGGCCATAATTTTGAAGCCAATCCTTTTGGCAAGCCCGATCTGGCTCGCCCAAGAGGTTCGGTGAGTTTGTCTGGAACTATTTTTCTGCAATTTTGTTTGAACTATTTCTAAGTCTTTTTGATGGTGTTGCAGATATGGCCAGGACTAACCTTGACATGCCACCCCGCAAAAGAGCATGGAGTATTGTGATCAATGTAATGGGAGCAAATCCTCCTAAAAAGGGAAGGACAAAGCCTCCAACGGGAGGCAAGGGCAAAGGCAAGAGGTCCACCTCTGAGATTCCGGAGCACAACTCTGAGAGGGAAAGAGTGTCTGTTGACTCTCAGACTGTTATCTCTGAGCCGGATGATTACCAGCCACTACAGTCCGAGAGCGAAGATCTGTGCTAGATCCCACCCTGATTCAGCTAGAGTCCCTGCAGCTTCCACCCTAGCAGATACAGTGCCAGCTCCAGTACCTCCTGTGGCTCCAGTGCCACAAATGATTCCTCCTCCCAGGCTACTTAATAGGCCAAAAGTTGATGGGTTGCGGACTATCCTCGAGCAGAAGCTACTATCCACGGAGGGCCTAGAGGGTAGATACTCCAGTGTGAGGGACACACTCCAGTATCATCATTTTGAGACGTTCACTAGACCCCGAGGCTCGTACATACCTACATGGGTCCAAGAGTTTTACTCAGCATATGGTGACCTGGTTCCTAAAGGCAAGAAAAAGGCCAGCTCTTTCAGACCGGTGAGGTCCATTATAGTACGGGGATAGTAGTGCATTATATTCGTGACCACATCAATTCGATACTTGATAGAGGGTCAGTCTATGACTACCCAAATGTGGCTACCACTACAACATCATTGGATGAGCTCAAAGGTTGGTTGGCTCCCCTAATTTCTGATACCACCCCAGGTGGATTGAGGTCGGAGTTCCAATCGAGAAGAAGGACTTCAGCGTAGCTACACAATATTGATTTGGATTCAATAGTAGCTCAATTATGCCATCCCAGAATGAGTCCATCCTTCGCCATCCTAAGGTTGCTTGCCTCGGGTCGATCATTTCCAGGAAGAGTATTGACATGGGACATATTATTGAGCAGGAGATGGCCATGAGGGCCAAACAGAGATAGATTTCCCTACCATTCCCGGTCTTGATCACGGAGTTTTGCCGGCGTGCTGGAGTCCCTCAGTATGTGACTAGAGATATTGAGGTTACCCCTTCATCCTCTACTGACATCCGGCGTATTGAGTCTGAGTACACTCGGGAGGAGGCCGACAGGAGGGGAGAAGCTCCGGTGGATAAATCTCCGGAGGTCGACATTGATTTGATACCTTCAGAGGCATATTTGCCTACTCCGACCTTCGGGCCTTCAGGTATATCTGCTCAAACTTCTTCATCCCAGGATCCTGGTACTTTTACTACAGCCCAACCAGCCAGGATTACTCAGGCTATGATCCTGAAGATGGGGCACCTAGCCCATTCGGCTAACGTGAGAGCTACCCGTCTAGAGGCTACAGTCCCATGGATGATTGAGAGTGCCCTTCTTGCTACCTTGACCCCCTTCAGACTTCCATTGACACTCTCGCTATGAGAGTTGAGGCTTGTCAGAGAAGACAGGGGGATTCTTCTGAGGTGATGGCTTTGAAAGTCGAGGTTGCAGATCTAAGGAAGGATGGGGACAACTTGAAGTCCACCAACTTCACTTCCCTATTGGAGATATCTGATGATGTTGATGCCCCGATGACTTCTGAGATTCCTCTAGCTACCACTAGAGATATACATCGGGATGATATGGAAGTTGATAAGTCAGAGGTGGAGACTGACGAGGAGCAGATTGATTTGTGAGATACTGAGGTTATGATGATCTGGCTGACCTTGAGGATGCGATGTTCGAGACTGCGCGCCAGACGCTTTTGAGAGACACCACCATGGGTGGGTCCATTGGAGCCGATACTTCTAAGGTGACTTCGGGCACTGAGGCCCAAGATCAGAGTATTACACCGGGCACTGATTCCCTGACAGATGGAGCGAATGTTTAGATAGGACTTCTTATTACCTCTCTCTTTGTCTTCTTTTATTGACTTTTTAGATATTTTATTGCATTTGAGGAGAAATTGCTTTTGTTTGTGGTGGAGTGAGGCATTTTGATACCTACCTCTGGTGTTGATAGCATTTTCTATATATATTGGGTTTTGTGCTTTATATTGTGATTGGCACCGTTTTTGTGGATGATTGAGCTTGTGGCTCCTTGTTTTAATTGTAAATAATTTTTGGACCCTTCCAAAATTTTGTACCACCTCTTGATTGGGTTTGAACGTGACTTTCCTTTTGCAAATTTAAGTATCGGTCTTGATCAATACCGATGAATTGAATAGTGCTCATAATCGAACAAAAATGAATGTGCAGGTATGATAAGGCCAAGTGAAGTTACATAAAAAATATGTGAACTCTTTGCATCTTGTTGTGACTAGCCGGCTATCGATTGAGTCTCTTGTGATGAGTGTTGCACACTAGCAAAAGTGTGGAGTATTGTTTGATATTTGGTGCCAATGTCGTGTGTGATGAGCTTGCCGTGAACCATGTGTGATGACACCTAGAATTTACCCCGTTAGTCCGGTTGACTAAGTGAGGCAAGCTCTTGAAATGATCTTAGGCAATAATTTGAAAGAGTGAAATAATTTGACATTAAACCTCTTTTGTGGCCTACCTTGTGAGATGTGTGACCTTTTCTTGAACACCATTTGATCCTTAGCCCTTTTTCATTGAAGAAACTTGATACAATTGTGACATTTCTTTATCACCTCACCCATAATCCTCATTATTTGTAGTTTGTTTGAATAGCTAACTTAGGCCAAAAGCCTAAGTTGGGGTGTGGTGAAAGGAAAAGGCAAATCAAGAAATGCAAAGAACTCCCCCTTTGCGCCATGATTGTGAAAAATATGGAACCCCACCATACAAAAAAAAGAGAAAAAGAAATGAAAAAGAAAAATAATTAAAAAGATGTGGAATAACTTGAGAAAATACAAAAAGAAATGTGGTGAATTTTGAGCATGAGTGAAAATGATGAAGAAAAGGGAAGAAAAAATTGTTCATACCACATTTCATGAGGATTAGAACCACTGAGCCTAAATGCCCATAACTTTACACTCAGCCCCCTTACAAGCCTTGGAAAGACCTTTTTGATCTTGAGTGAGCTGAAACAAGTGTTGATTGGAAAATAAGGGCAAACCTATGGGTGAAATCATGCATTGTGCTCATCTTTGTGAGTGTGAGTGTCGTATGTGATTCCAAAGCTTTAAATTGTTGAACAACTGTAAGTGAATATGGAATCATTCTTTGTATGAGGGCATTTGAGTACCTTTGTTGAGCTTGAACTTGCATTTGAAGCAAGTATTGTGAACTTGAGAATCTTTGATAATGGTGAGTCATAACTTGAATCTTTGAGTGCACAATTGATCCTTGCATGAGTAAGTTGAGTCTTGTTGTGTGCATTCATGATTGAGTGTTGTGTAGCACTGTTTGAGACATCCTTTTTGAACTGCTGAACTTGAGTTTTACTTGAGGAGAAGCAAAAGTTTAAGTTGGGGGTGTTGATGAGTCCATGATTTGGACTCATTTGGGTTTTATTTGGATAGATTTAGTGTCCTCATATGCTTATTTTGTGCCAATAACTGATGTAAAGTCCTTGATTTTCAGGTATTTAGATTGAGGAACAAAGCATGGACACTAATTTGCAAAGAGGAACGAAATGAGATGAAAGAACAAAGAAATGAAGGCCTGGTGGATTGCCAAGACCCTTTGGCGAGTCACCTAATGGCCTCTTGACCGCCTAAAGTTCCAGTGTGCAAAGCCCTGAAGGAGAAAATCAATTTGGCGAGAGAAAGGAGCAGTCGGCGTGTCGTTGAGTAGTTCCGCAATGCAGTGTTGGATCGCCCAAAGTTACAGAACTTGAGGATACTGAAGGCCAAAGCAAAAAGGTAATAGAACTGACCAAAGGGCGGATCGCCGAGCTGATTGGCGATCCCGACTTACTGTGCCGGATTACCTTTCGCAGCATATTTTTGGCAACTATAAATACATTTTTGAACATTTAGTTGGAGTGAGTTTTTTTATCAGAAGTTTTTTTCAGAAGCTTTTATCATAATTTTCATCATATTTTTGGACTGAGAGTATTGAGACCAGTTTTTTCTTAGCTTTGAAGAATTGAAGTTTCCCATTTTGGAGATATTGGAAGTGGGTCTTTGAGATTCTTCAATTTAGACCTTTTTAAAGACGAAATTAATCTTACCCAGTTGATGGAAACACAATTTGGTAACGATTTTTAGCTTTTTATGATGTCTAGCTAAACCTCCAATTTTTGGGGTGTGATTATGTGATTATGGGTTGACTTAGCTGATGAGTATTGTTAATTGTTAGTTTAAATGTTGTTTAAAAGTGATTTCATTCAGTAATTGTGGTTTAATTTAAAGGATTGTAGTTGCAAATGCAATTTACCTTTGTGTTTTTTGGCTTGCTCGAGAGAGAGGTTTTAAAACCAAGATTATTAAATTGATGCTCTATGGGTATTGGGTTGTCATGGGTTCAACTCGAGAGAGTGAATACTACACCCTTTTCCACACATGCAACTCGAGAGAGTGAATGAACTAAGGCATAGACTGTTCTTATTTGCTTGCTTGTTGGTGTTCGAGAGAAATCGACTTGATTGGTGGTAAATTATTCAAGAGAAAGTTTACCTCCTCTATAGTCTGGACTATTCATTAATTTACAGCTATTTACTAACAGTTGCAATTACCCATTTGTCTACATTAGCCTATAATCGAATCACATCCCAAGAACCCGTCTCATTATTGTTATTTGATATTATTTGTTGCTGCTGTAGTTGATAATTTGAAACCAAAACCCCCCTGTTATTTGACATTCGTGTCACTCCCTGATTTGAGTTATGTTTTTATTTGATAATGTCAATTCCTATGGCTGATTAGAACATATTCATGTTTTTCGATTGATTCTCAAAACGTACCGCTCCTTGTGGGATTCGACCCCAACTCATTTAGTTGGGTTATATTACTGACTAACGATCATTGACACTTAGAATTGGATGAAGTGTCCTGATACGTGAAATCAGCTGTCAATCTTTATAATTTAGTTATAGGTCAAAAATCACTGCCCAAAACCTTTAGAGACGGAGTTGCTAGTCTAGAGTCATATTCGTTAAGAAGTGTTTAGAAATGTCATACGAGGACGAATGTTCCCAAGGGGAGATATTGTAACGCCCTGGAAACTAGTAGACCAAACTAGAGCCCCAAGCTAGGGTTCTAAGGTTTGATATATGTGGAATCGAGTCGTAGATGAGACTTCCCGTACTTAGAATGAGGGATTTAGTGGTTGAACATCAAGATACGTGTTAGACCCCGTAATTTAGAAGACCACCTAAGGTTTGGTATAGGGTTGCAAGGGTAAAGTCCAAGGCCACGGGGTAAAGCCTAAGCCAAAGGCGAAGGGGTAAAGCCTAAGCCAAAGGCGAAGGGGTAAAGCCTAAGCCAAAGGCCAAGGCAGCCTAACCTTGGCCAAGTACTGCCCCAGGGTTCACGACAACCTTCAGGACATGTGGTCTTGACCACTTTCTGTGAAGGGGTCCGTGAAGACCCCTTAGCCTTGTGGGAGATGAAGCGTTGAGACTTAGCTACAGTCCAAGGGACTACGAGCCACTTCACAGCAAGTGGTCATGACCACGGCTCGTGGAAAGGCTCGTGGTCAGGCCTTAGTTTTTAGGGAATTTGGCAAGCTGAGGGGAGCCACTGGTAATGGGACCACGGGCACAACCATGGGCCGTGGTGCCCTTGACGGCTCGTGAAGAGGGGCGTGACCCCTGGCAAGGGGCTGCCTAGTTGAGGGGTATTTGGTAATTTCTAAAACGTTTTGTTAATTAATGTGGTCATTTTATATGAGTTTTATTCACCTATATAAATTCTTTTAAGTCATTAAACACCCCAACTAAGTCATTTAGAATCAAAACCCCAAATCACTCCTCTTTCAAATATTTCTCTCTAGAAAGACCTCCATTGAAGAAGAAGCTAGAGGTTGAAGCTAAGGTCAAGAACAAAGGCTCCAGTTTTAAAGGCTTGTGCTAGGGCTTTGATTAAGGTATGTTTAGCCTTTCATATATGGGTTATTACACCCATAGAGTTCCCTAGAATTTCCCCTAATTTGTGAAGAAGAACCCCAATCTAAGCTAGGGTTACTTTTAATGTGTGGATTTTAGATGAGCATGATTCCAATTGGTTGGATAATACTTATATATGACTAATTTAGTGTTAATTCATGATATTATGAAGAATTTATGTGAATTCCATGATTAACCCTAGAAATCAAAGTATGTGCGGGTCTATGTCTTTTGATGAGAAATTAATTATTCTTGATAGATCTTCTAAAATTGTCATCATGTATAGAACTTATTCAAGAATGGGAATATGAAATCATGAATTTAACTAGACTTATGCATGTATGATAGACCATGAATTATAATGATTGAATTTGGGACTTTATGATGAATTATGCTTAGAATTGCCTATGATTAAGGCTTGTGACTAATATGTCTTGTTATCTAGTCTAGTATGATGATTGTGGAGTAAAGTTTGATAGTAGGGCTTCAAGTCATAATGTTGATCACTAGGGCTTAAAGAGTAAGTCTAATATGATGAGATAGCTTGCATATAATTGATATACAAAGTAGATAGAGTTGTGGTGGAAGGCTTTTACCCACATGACCTACCTAGAACTATATGAATGCATGTAAGTAGAATGTGAAAGGCCTTCTCACATAGAATGGTTCTAGATTGAAGGTTAATCATCTAAAATGAATCAAAGCATGTTATAATATAATAGCTTGAAGTTGTGACATATGATCCCTTCATGTATAGCTTGTTTGGATAGCATGAGTTAGTAGTTCTCATGGTAGCTTGGGACTGAGGAATTATACTCTCCTAAGGTTAGCTTGAATTAGCATTTGTAGGATATTTCTTCATGGTAGCTTGAATTAGCATTTGTGGGAAGTTATTCATGGTAGCTTGCATTAGAGTAGGCATGGTAGCCTAGGATTGAGGACCTATACTCTCCTAAGGGTAGCTTGAACTAGCATTGCAAGAATTCTTTCATGGTAGCTTGACTTGGTTAGGCCAAGACCATTTCATGGTAGCTTAGAATTGAAGATTCATACTCTTCTAAGGGTAGCCTAGGTTTGAGGATTTATACTCCCCTAAGGGTAGCTTGCATCATATGGAATGTTTGCATGGTAGCTAGGTTGGAATACTTGTATTCTTCCTTGTATAGCTTGGGTTGCATGATAGTGTGCCTTCCGTGGTAGTTAGGTGTAGCCTAGTAGTATGCTATTCTTTGATAGACTAGAATGATAAATAGTTAACATTGAGTAAGCTAGCCTAAATGAGTACTTAGTGTGAGTGGTAGTATGGGATGCCATTCATACATGGCACAAGTATGACTTGAAGCTACTTATTAAGTGTCCTCTTATGTGATGTATGCTTAGCTTTCCTATAGTTGCCTTCCATGATATGATTGAATCAAGATGATAGTTCCTTGTCTTTATGAAGTAGGTCAAGAATGACACGTATGATTAGTAAGCATGAATAGAGTGATGTCAAGATATGCTTAGTGTGAGTGGTATTATGGGATGCCACTCATGCATTGCACAAGTGTTCCTTGAGGTTACTTAGGAGTATAAGTGCTCTTATGACATGAAAACCTAGGTCTTGACTATGAATGTGAACTATGCCCAAGAATGACCAAACAGGGGTACTTAGCTTGGATGGTATTATTGGATGCTATTCTTGCCTTGCACATGTATACTTTGAGATGGCTTGTGAAGTAGTTCTCTTGTAATATGAAAGACCAAGGGTTGAAGTATGTGAATATGAAAGTCTAAGTTAAGGCTATGACATGAACATGATTTATCTCTTATGCTCATTAACTATCACTACAACAAATGTGATATATAGCTATGAAATTTTTAGCTATGACATGAAATTTGTCACTAATTATTCACTTTTAGTGACAAAAATTAAATTTTGTGGTTAAAATACATGAGGCTTATATTATTAGTGACGAAACACAAAAATTCATGGAAAAGTTTTGTCTAATTGAGTTTCCCACCAAAAAGTAAATTGGCGCCATTTGTTGAGTACTATTAGCCACGAATTTGAAGTCACCGGTGACACATTATTTTATCATTAATGATATTCTCCATTAGTGACAAATCATTTTTTGTCCCTAATTTAGGGAAATTTTGAATACGAAAATTTTTAGTCACAAAAAATATTTTGACACATCAGTGACAAACCATATTTGTCCTAAAATTAGTTAAATTTTGTATACAAAAAAAATTTGTCGCAAAAAGTACATTGATATATTAGTGACAAATCATTTTTTGTCCTAAAACTAGATAAATTTTGGATACAAAATTATCCAAAAAAATTTCGTCACGAAAGTATATATTGATTCATTAGTGACAAATCAATTTTTGTCCTAAAATTAGTTAGATTTTAGATATGAAAAACTTTGTCAGAAAAATATATTGACAATAGGTGACGAACTAGAATTTGTAGTTAATCATAGTAAACTTTATCCACAATTTTATATTCAACTGTGACCGTAATTTTTGTTACTAATAGTTCAAACAATTAGTGAAAATTGTATTATTGTCTCTATTTAACCTACAATTTAGTTACAAAAAAAATTCGTCACAAAAAAATATATGTTCAAATGGCTACAACCTAAATTCCCAAGTGGAATAGTGCAATTATGGACTACGAGAAAGGATTCACAGTTATAAATTATAACATCATTAATTTTAAACAACCTTTTAACCAACACAAAAATATTTTAGAGAAAGATTATATACTAAGCACCACACAAGCATAATATTTTTTCTAAAATACTATACCATATTGCAGTGCAACAAGCGATATAGACTATATCTCATAACAAAAAAAATCAAATGTTAAAACACCATTAAGATAATTTGAATTTTAAGAAAATACAAATAAATCTTTCAAAACTATCAAGTGTCTCAACAAGTTTTCAAATATTTTGTCATTTACATGTCCAGCAAAAGGACTCAATGAAAAGGTGTATATCAAGATCCGTTGGAACAATTGCAGCTAATAAAAGTCATA
>JAJOOO010012141.1:0-49272 GCA_029582685.1 Solanum piurae | reverse complement strand
CTTAGATCAGTTCCCGATCTTCAGTTCAGCAGCATCAGTGGTGAGTCCTCATTCTTCGAGGACTAGTGACATGTTTATCTTTATCGCTTTCAGTCTTTTAGTTTCAGTTTTTGCTAGATCTAGTTGGGGCATGTCCCAATATTGCTAGTCAGTTTAGAGGCTTATTTCAGACATAATTAGATTCAGCTTAGTTTTGAGTTAATAACTTCTTTGTATTTAACTCATCAGTTTTCCTATATCTCAGTTATAGTATATGGGTATTCCCCATCTTTTCATTGAACTTATGATTTAGCTTCTGCATCAGTTTATTATCTTTAGTATGCTCATGATCATGCCAGCAGGGTTAGCTTGGGATCACTTGTGGTCCTAAGTCCCGTGTCCGCGTCTCGGGGGTAGTCTCGGGGCGTGACATTTGAAATGAACTCAAGATTCACTTCCATCACCAACGAACTAAGGTGCTTAGGTGAGCCCATTCCCTTAAGCAAACAAGTTCGCAAGATTCTCAAGGTTCTTCCCAAGTCATGGGAAAGTAAAGTTGATGCTATAACAGAGGCAAAAGATCTGAATACACTTGCCATGGATGAGCTGATTGGAAATCTCCAGACCTACGAGTTGAACAAAAAGCAGGGGACAAGCATGAATGAGGGAAAGAAGGAGAAATCTGTTGCTCTGAAAACCTCACAAAATGATGCTACTGAGGAGGAGGATGAAATGGCCTATGCTACTAAAAGGTTTCAGAAAATCATCAAGAAACATGACGTCTTTCAAAAGAAGGCTTCGACCAGCAAATCAGCAAACGCAAATGAACTTTGTCATAAATGTGGCAAACCTGGTCATTTTATGAGGGACTGTCCCAGCCAGAAGTAGGAAACTCAAGACTTCAGACCTCGCAAGAGGGACCTGGTCCCAGACCATGCTCGGAGGAAGGCTCATGCTGATCAACTGGTAAGAAAACCCTTGGTTTTTTGGGGAAATGATTCAAGTGAGTCATAAGAAAATACAAAAAGCCATGAAGATGTTTCAATGATGGTTATTAAAGATGATGAAAATGTCTTCAACTCCATTTTCTCTTTAATGGCTAAATTCGATGATGAATAGGATCAAAATGAGGTAACTCTTTTCGATCTTAAAGATGATTTAGACTCTCTTCCCATTAAAAATTTGAGAAAACTTGTTGCTCTATTAATTGACTCAGTTGATGAACTGACCTCTGAAAATTTGATGATAAGTGAAAAGCTGAGTTTGTGTGCAGATGAAAACTCAATTCTTAATGCTCAAATGTATGAACTAAGTATCAGGATAAGTATTCTCGAAACTGATAGTCTGGAACCCAGTGAGGGACCTGTACCAGTAAAGGGGGGAAGCGAAAACTCAGTGACTTTGAGGTTGAACTAGAAGAAAAACTTCAGACCTCTGAGTCCAAGTTAGTTGCCTCCTTATAAAGAAACTCTTGGCTAATGAAGGATCTATGTAAGATCAAAGAAGAACTGAACCGCTCTCTAAAATGGACTGACTCGTCTAAAATTCTCACGAACTTAGCAAGTTAACAGTTCAACAGCAGAAAATAATTAGGTTGTAGACAGATAGAGCCTCCTTACAATCCACATAGTAAATATGTATCTGTCTCATACAACCTCTTGTGTACCCATTGTGGTAAAAATGGTCATCTGAAAGAGAAGTGTGAGAAGCTGATGAGAGTAAAAGAAAGTCAGGAGAAATTTCTTAAGTCAAGAAAAGTTGTTGATAAAAAGTAAAGGGTACCTGGTCCTGGTTACCATTTTAGCAAGAACACTTTACCTCCATGGACAGAAAGGTTTCTCATTAAACCTTTTGACAGTTTTTGGGAACTCAGTTTGAAGTGGGTTCCTAAGTCTAATAAGTGATTCATGTGCAGAAGAGAGGGAGCAGTCAATGCTGGTACATGGATAGTGGATGCTCAAGGCATATGTCTAGAAATACTCTAAACTTCCTCTTTGAAAGCACACCAAGGTGGTGGTGTGTCATTTGGCGGTGGAAAGAAAGGTATTATTCTTGGTATTGGCAAGATAGGAAGAACTGCAGATCATTCCATAGACAGTGTACACTATGTGGATGATCTGAAGTTTAATCTCTTAGTGTGTCTCAAATTTGCGATAAGGGAAATAAAGTCAAAATTCATGTCTGAAGGGTGTGTGGCTACAAATTGTACAACTAAGAAAATTGTGATGTCTGCAAAAAGAGTTAAGAATGTGTATGTTGTTGATCTTGATTTTATTAAAGGAGACAACTTGTCATAGCTGAGTACTCAAACTGATGATGCAAATCTTTGGCATAGACGATTGGGTCATGTAAGTACCTTTTTACTTAACAAGCTTGTTGCAGGGGACCTGGTCCGCGGATTACCAAAGCTGAAATTTTCAAATGATAAAGTCTGTGATGCATGTGCAATAGGGAAACTACCACAATCATCCTTTAAGGCTAAGAAGGGATTGATCACAACCAGACCTTTGGAGCTTCTCCACATGGATATATGTGGACCTGTCAGAATTCAAAGCAGAGGAGGTAAGAAGTATATTCTTGTAGTTGTTGATGATTTCTCCAGGTACACTTGGAATATGTTTATGAGGAAAAAGGACGAGACTGTTGGAATTCTGATCACCTTTGCCAAAGCTATTCAACTGAAGGTCAACTCCAAAATTGCTAGTATCTGGTCTTATCATGGCACAAAAAACTCTCATTTTGAAAGTTTTTGTGCTGAAAATGGAATCAATCACAACTTCTCTGCACCAAGAACTCCTCAGCAAAATGAAGTGGTTGAAAGGAAGAATAGGACATTGGTTGATATTGCGAGAACTACGCTAATTGACTCAGGGCTTGCTATGACCTTATGGGCAGAAGTTTTCAACACAGCATGCTATGTCACAAATAGGTGCCTTATGAGGTCTATGTTGAAGAAGACTCCTTATGAATTGCTGAACAACAGAAAGCCTTCAATTGCCCACCTTAAGCCATTTGGATGCAAATGTTTTGTACTAAATAATGAAAAGGATGATCTGGGTAAGTTTGATGCCAGGAGTGATTAATGTGTGCTTGTGGGATACTCTTCCACTAGTAAAGCATACAGAGTGTTCAACAAAATGAACTCTTTGTGTTGAAGAGAGAATTCATGTGATATTTGATGAATCTGAGAAAAATAATGATCACATAGGAGACAGTGAGATTGAAGAGCTGATCAAGGAAAGAGAAGACAAGGACAACTGAAACCCTTGAAACAAACAGGTCACAAAGGAAATTGTTGCTGATCTCACAGGAGTACCTGGTCCCTCTGATACTACTCAGGAGGTTCCACCTCAAAATCATAAAGATAATTATGTTGAATCTGATGCTGAAACTGAAGTAGAGTCAGCCAAAAAGTCAGAATGGAAACACCAATCCTCACATCCATTGGACAATCTGATTTCCCGACTTGACTATGGAATTCAAACTAGATCCAGGACAATAAATCTAGTTGCTTATTCAGCCTTTATGTCATCTATTGAACCAAAGAGCATCAAGGATGCTTTACAGGATGCAGACTGGGTAACATCCATGCAGGAGGAACTCAATTAGTTTAAGAGGAGCAGAGTGTGGCACCTGGTCCCCCGACCCCTCAATAGAACTTTCATGAAGACTAGATGTTGACTATGCAGGCTTTCTTGTAGATCGAAAGAGTACATAAGGCATGACACATTTTCTTGGATCATAACTGATTTCCTGAGGGACAATGTTGAGAAGCAAAATGTGGTGATGAAGTTCTGTAAGACTGAAGACCAGCTGGCTGATATCTTTACAAAGCCCTTGAGTAAAGAATGTTTCATTAAAAACAGGATGAGGCAGGGGATGCACAAGATTACCTGATTCCTTGACAAATTTGCACAAAAATCTTCTATTTTGATTTATGTTACGGAGGGCAGGTATCTATACTTGTTTGAATGCTTGTCACTTAAGAATTCACTTCTGGTACCTTAATGCAGGTATACACTCATGGTGTGTCAAGCTGAAGGGATGATTTAATCACACTAGGCAGGGTTACAGATTGAAACGAGGACCTGGTCCTCAAAAGGTTAGTATCACTTATACTACACTGTCTAACTGTCAACATCACTGCCACGTGTCCTTCACCCATTCATGGTGTTAGTTTCAGATGTCTTTTCGTTCTTAAACCAAAGGTCGCTACTGTTGGGGACCCGATGTCTTTTTGGTTTTATATACTACTTCTCCTAGTGAATCAAATTACAAAATCTCTTCAAACAATTCTTGTTGAAATTCACTAATCCCTTCTCCAAAGCTTTTCTCTCTTTTTCTCAAAATGCCTAACTCTAATTCTTCTTCAAAGATCCCTATCTCCCAAGAAGTTGAAAATCCTAGTTCATTCAACTTCTCATTTCCTACTCTAGAAGGCTGCAAAGAAATCTCCTGTGAAAAGGGAGAAAGTTAGAAAACAGGTGACTGAAAAATTAAAACCCGTAAAGGGACCAGGTCCTACGGTTCAAAAATAAAATGAAGAAAAGGAAATGACAAGGGAGGAGCGAATAGCAGCAATGGAGAACCAAAAGGTTTGAATAGATCAACCTCCCTGCCATTATGCTGGAACAGATGCACAAGGTAATGACCTGGAAGTTGGCCAAGCATGGCATTCCTTATGGGTACTTGCTGAATTTTGTATTCAACCATTTTGAAGTGCCTTTGGGAAGAGGGGAACCAGGTACTACTAAGCAAATGTTTACTGTTGTTACCATGCTGGAATGTGAGTGTGTTGAAGGAAAAGCTAGGGGAAGATCTCAAGTGGCAGCTGTTCTGGAGCAGCAGGTTGTTCTTAAACGGGAAGTGATTGATCTTACTGAGATTTTGACTAACAAGGAGGTTGAAATCGCTAAACTGAAGTCTGAATTACAAAAGGCGGTTTCGAGGGGACCTGGTACCAGTGACGGAAATGAGTAGGTGTTGCAAAAGTTGAGGGATGAGAATACAATGATGCTGAAGACAAATGTCTCACTCAGTGAGGAAGTTAAGGCTCTCAACAGGTAGCTTATCAAGGCTCATGAGGATGCAAATGAACGTCTGTCTCTGTTTATGCGCATCATCAATCCCCTTCCCATTCCGTCCTAAAAGTGTCTTGTTTCCCTAGTTTCCCTCTTTGTTCTTCAAATCCTGATTAAAAATCTCGTGGCTTTATGTTTTGACAATTTACAGTGGTCAGTATTTGTGATCTAATGCTTTATGTTTCTACCATGTTCATGTGTGGTTTAATATTTTCTTGATGCTTACATACACATGTTCTATGTGGCCCAAGGCCCTGAATTCTTTATTACCTTGCATTTAACTTGAATATGTTTACTGCTTCACCTTTTCAATGATGTCAAAACGGGGGAGTTTTGTAGTTTTTGTTGTAAAGTTGGCTGTGGAATAAGGGGCATTGAACTAAGGGGGAACTGTGGTTGTTAGGGGCACTGATCTAAGGGGGAACTGTGGTTGTTACTGGTGCACTAACAAAGGGGAATTTGTTATGTATTTGAATGAATGTTTGTTCACTAACGTGAGGAGTTATGCAGGTTGTTTGTCATCATCAAAAAGGGGGAAATTGATAAGTGCTTATGCTCCTAGATGTTTTGATGATCTCCTCACAAGTGCAGGGACCTGGTCCTCTGCAGAGTATGAAAACTTGTCCAGTGGTCAAAGTGATGGACAACTGTAAAAGCTGTCCGCATCAGAAATTTGGTGATGCTGCAGAGTACTTCACCAATCAGAAGCGAGGAGGTTGCTTGTACTTTGGACAATAATTCTTCTTGTCTAATATATTCAAATTACAAACAACAAAATTATTCATTCATTCAAAGAGAGAGATTTCCAAGCTTCAAAAAACAGCAAGGGACCTGATAGAAGTGCTTCTATTGCTTTCTGTACCAGCTGTATTTTGTTTTCTTGTAATCGTGCTTACATTGTAGGATTCGTTTCGTTGTTATAAGAAACGCTTCAACTTGTGTGAATCATTGTAAGAACTAGGTTAAGGGTAACTTAGTTTCTTACTCTAAAGTCTAAATCATCTAGGAGCTAGTTGATTTAGTGGGCGGTGTGGTATCCGCTTAGCAAAGTCTAAGTTATCTAGGGGTGACAGCTTAGTGGGCAGTGTTGTATCTGCTCTAGCTCATCTAAGTAATAGGAGGTATTGCTTAGAGTTGGGATTAGCTATCTAATCTCGGTTTGTAACTGGATTTTACTTTTACTTGTGAAGATTAGTGAAAAGCAGTTCTAAAAGTCCTGGCAGGCCAGGTCGTAGTTTTACTCCTTTGAGCAAGAAGGTATCCACGTAAACTCTCTTGTCAATCTTTACTTTTCAGCACTTGTTCTTTACTGTTTTAGTTTCAACTGTGCTGAGGACCTGGTCCCATTGACACTGGTGGACGCATACATTCCAACATAGGGCAATTATATACTATTTTTTTTTTATGTAATATTAGTTATGTAGATTAGTTATTTCATATTTTAATTTGTATAAAATTGTGCATATATTAATTATGTGAGTTTTTAAATAACAACTAAACACAACATTAATTTATGTATGAACAATTTACGTGTCCGAAGCCAAAAGGGCAAAAAAATTGAGCAAAATTTTCTAAAGGATACAAAAATTGAGGATCAAACCAAAAGAGCTACATTTGGATGGAATGATGGATGTCGTTAAATCATTGGTTGGAAGGCGCACACTGACATGAATCTTGTAAGGTGCACGCAGACATGAGTCTTGTAAGGCACATGTTGACATGATATAATTTTAAAGTTTGTATAAACGTGTAGTTTTCGAATTTTGTATAATATAATTTATATAATGTAATTTGTATAATATAATTTGTATAACTGTTTAAGGTTCATCTGTTTATGTTTATATCAATTCGTTATTTCGAGTTTTATCATATTTGTATAATTTCAGACTTTATATTATTCAATCACACAAAAACACGCGAATTATACAAACGTACCCGCGAGTTATACAAATGATATGCGAATTATAGAAATTTTTGCCCTCTCTCGCTCGCCTCTCTCCTCCCTCTCCTAATTCCCACAATTTAGGATCGAATTGTTGTTGATTAGTCCAAGACCTAGCGTTGGAAATATCCATTTAGTCGGGTTCCCTTTCTCTTATCGCCTTGAATCGGATGCTTGGAATTTGTTGTTTATCTGCATTTAGAATCTTTTTAGCTTCTGATGGGAGTTCCTGAAAGTTATTGTATTGAATAGTACCTACACAATCAAAACCTTTGTTAGTTAAAAAATCGGCAAGCTTGTTCCCTTCTCTTACAACATGTGACACTTGGAAATCCTCCCTTCTCTTCCACTCTTTGATCTTCTGAACCTCCATACTAATAACCCATGGATTGTCCCACTTTTCATTAATTACCTTCTTCATGATTAGAGAGTCAATCTCCGAAATAAGATGCATTAAATGTTCTCTTATACAATAAGCCACTCCATGAATTGCCAACACTTCAGTACCTAAGCTCGTAGTATTGGCAATGACTCTTGCATTTTCATAGATGAGATCTCCCCTTCCCCTACTATTCTGATGTAGATTGCCAGAGAGCTAGGCCCAAGGTTCCTTCTAGACGAGCCATCAGTATTGCACTTAAATGTTCCTTGGGGACGAAGATGCCACTCTACTAATCTGCACCTCATTGAATATTTCCAACTTCTGTATGATGAGTGGTCAAGTGTTAGAAATATCTTTTATCCATAGGAACCTCGCACTAGCTAAGAGATAAAGGTTCTGATTAATGTCATTAACAACTCTTGATAAGTGCTTATGCTCCTAGATGTTTTGATGATCTCCTCACAAGTTCAGGGACCTGGTCCTCTGCAGAGTATGAAAACTCATCCAGTTGTCAAAGTGTTGTACAACTGTAAAAGCTGTTTGCGTCAGAAAGTTGGTGAAGCTGCAAAGTACTTCACCAATCAGAAGCGAGGAGGTTGCTTGTTCATTGGACAATAATTATTCTTGTCTAATATATTCAATAACAAACAACAACATTATTCATTCATTCAAAGAGAGAGATTTCCAAGCTTTAAGAACAACAAGGGACATGATAGAAGTGCTTCTATATCTTTCTGTACCAGCTGTATTTTGTTTGCTTGTAATCGTGATTACATTGTAGGATTCGTTTCTTTGTGATAAGAAATGTTTCAACTTGTGTGAATCATTGTAAGAACTAGGTTAAGGGTAACTTAGTTTCTTACTCTAAAGTCTAAATCATCTAGGAGCTAGTTGATTTAGTGTACGGTGTGGTATCCGCTTAGCAAAGTCTAAGTTATCTAGGGGTGATAGCTTAGTGGGCAGTGTTGTATTAGCTCTGGATCATCTAAGTAATAGGAGGTATTGCTTAGAGTTGGGATTAGCAGGCAAATCTCAGTTTGTAACTGGCTTTTACTTTTACTTGTGAAGATTAGTGAAAAGCAGTTCTAAAAGTCCTGGCAGGGCAAGTCGTGGTTTTACTCCCTTGAGCAAGGAGGTATCCACGTAAACTCTCTTGTCAATCTTTACTTTTCAGCACTTATTCTTTATTGTTTTAGTTTCAACTGTGATGAGGACCTGGTCCCATTGACACTGGTGGATGCATACATTCCAACAAGTGTTTCAGAGCAGTACTTTTCGATTTGGTTAACACCAAGAAAAGAAAAGATCCAGAAGAAATGACTGCTCCACCTAATATGGAAGAAGGTTAGTCTTCTACTAGGCCACCGCATTTTAATGGTCAATACTATGGCTGGTGGAAGAATCGAATGCATGACTACATCAACGTTGATGACACTGAGCTGTGGGACATCATTCTTGATGGACCATATATTCATACAAAGGAGGTGAAGTATGGGGAGCTTACCACTACAGTTGTCAAAACCAGAAAAGAGTACAATGAAGCAGACATGAAGAAGATTGAAAAGAACTACAAGGCAAAAAAGATTCTGGTATGTGGAATTGGAGCAGATGAATACAACAAAATATTTGCTTGTGAATCAGCCAAAGAGATATGGGACTGTCTCCAAACAGCCTATGAGGGAACACAACGAGTAAAAGAGTCTAAAGTCGATATGCTTACGACTCAATACAAGAATTTTTGTATGAAGGAGGTGAAACTATATTTGAAATGAACTCAAGATTCACTTCCATTACCAACGAACTAAGGTGCTTAGGTGAGCCCATTCCCTTAAGCAAACAAGTTCGTAAGATTCTCAAGGTTCTTCCCAAGTCATGGGAAAGCAAAGTTGACGTTATAACAGAGGCAAAAGTTCTGAAGACACTTGCCATGGATGAGCTGATTGGAAATCTCCAGGCCTACGAGCTAAACAAAAAGCAGGGGACAAGCATGAATGAGCGAAAGAAGGAGAAATATGTTACTCTGAAAACCTCACAAAATGATGTGACTAAAGAGGAGGATGAAAGGGCCTATGTTACTAAAAGGTTTCAGAAAATCATCAAGAAACATGACTTCTTTCAAAAAAAGGCTTCGTGGACTGACTCGTCTAAAATTCTCACGAACTTAGCAAGTCAACAGTTCAAAAGCAGAAAGGGATTAGGTTATAGACAGATAGAGCCTTCTTACAATCCACATAATAAATATGTATCTGTCTCAAACAACCTCTTGTGTACCCATTGTGGTAAAATGGTCATCTGAAAGAGAAGTGTGAGAAGCTGATTTGAGTAAAAGAAAGTTAGGAGAAGTTTCTTAAGTCAAGAAAAGTTGTTGAGAAAAGGAAAAGGGTACCTGGTCCCCATTACCATTTCACTAAGAACACTTTGCCCCCCTGGACAGGAAGGTTTCTTATTAAGCCTTTTGATAGTTATTGGGAACTCCGTGTGAAGTGGGTTCCTAAATCTAATAAGTGATTCTTGTACAAAAGAGAGGATGAGTCAGTGCAGGTACATGGACAGTGGATGCTCAAGGCACATGGCTGAAGATAACTTAAACTTCCTCTCTTTGAAAGCACACCAGGGTGGTGGTGTGTCATTTGGTGGTGGAAAGAAAGGTTTTATTCTTGGTATTGGCAGGATAGGGAGATCTGCTGATAATTAAATAGACAATGTACACTATGTGGATGGTTTGAAATACAATCTGTTAAGTGTATTTCAAATCTGTGACAAGGGAAATGAGGTCAAGTTCATGGCTGATAAATGTTTGTTACAAACTGTGCAACCAAGAAAATTGTGATGTCTGCAAAAAGAGTCAAAAATATGTACATTACTGATCTTGATTCTATTGAAGGGGACAACCTTTCATGCCTGAGTGCTCAAGCTGACGATGCAAATCTTTGGCATAGACAACTAGGTCATGTAAGTACCTCTTTATTTAACAAGCTTGTTGCAGGGGACCTGGTCCGTGGATTACCAAAGCTGAAATTTTCAAATGATAAAGTCTATGATTCCTGTGCAAGAGGAAAACTAACACGATCATCCTTCAAGGCTAAGAAGGGAGTGAACACAACCAGACCTTTGGAGCTTCTCCACATGGATCTATGTGGACCTGTCGGAATTCAAAGCAGAGGAAGTAAGAAGTATATTCTTGTAGTTGATGATGATTTCTCCAGGTACACTTGGAATATGTTTATGAGGAAAAAGGACGAGACTTCAGGGATTCTGACCACCTTTGCCAAAGCTATTCAACTGAAGGTCAATCCAAAATTGCTAGTATCTGGTCTGATCATGGCACATAATTTGAAAACTCTCATTTTGAAAGTTTTTGTGCTGAAAATGGAATCAATCACAACTTCTCTGCACCAAGAACTACTCAGCAAAATGAAGTGGTTGAAAGGAAGAACAGGACATTGGTTGATATTGCAAGAACTACACTAATTGACTCAGGGCTTACTATGAACTTCTGGGCTGAAGCTTTCAACACAACATGCTATGTCACAAATAGGTGCCTTATGAGGTCTATGTTGAAGAAGACTCCTTATGAATTGCTGAACTACAGAAAGCCTTCAATTGCCCACCTTAAGCCATTTGGATGCAAATGTTTTGTTCTAAATAATGGAAAGGATGATCTGGGTAAGTTTGATGCCAGGAGTGATTAAGGTGTGCTTGTGGGATGCTCTTCCACTAGCAAAGCATACAGAGTGTTCAAAAAAAAGAACTCTTTGTGTTGAAGAGAGAATTCATGTGACATTTGATTAATCTGAGAAAAATAATGATCACATAGGAGACAGTGAGATTGAGGAGCTGATCAAGGAAAGAGAAGACAAGGACAACCTAAACTCTTGAAACAAACAGGTCTCAAAGGAAATTGTCGCTGATCTCACAGGAGTACCTGGTCCCTCTGATACTACTCAGGAGGTTCCACCTCAAAATTGTGAAGATAATGATGCTGAATCTGATGCTGAAACTAAAGTATAGTCAGCCAGAAAGTCAGAATGGAAACATCAATCCTCACATCCATTGGACAATCTGATTTCCCCACTTGACTATGGAATTCAAACTAGATCCAGAACAATAAATCTAGTTGCTTATTCAGCCTTTATGTCATCTATTGAACCAAAGAGCATCAATGATGCTTTACATGATGCAGACTGGGTAACATCCATGCAGGAGGAACTCAATCAGTTTAAGAGGAGCAGAGTGTGGCACCTGGTCCCCTGACCCTTCAACAAAACTTTCATTGGGACTAGGTGGGTTTTCAGAAACAAGCTTGATGAGCATGAAACCATTACCAGAAACAAGTCAAGGCTTGTAGTGCAGGGGTACAACCAAGAGGAAGGGATTGACTATGATGAGACATTTGCTCATGTAGCCATAATGGAAGCCATCAGAATTCTGATAGCTTTTGCTGCTTATATGGAATTTAAGCTCTTTCAAATGGATGTCAAGAGTGCCTTTTTGAATGAGAATCTGAAGAAAGAACTGTATATCAAACAACCCCAGGCTTTGCAGATACAGAACTGCCAAATCATGTTTTGAAGTTAGACAAGGCTCTGTGTGGGTTGAAACAAGCTCCCAGAGCTTGGTATGAACGCCTGTCAAAATTTCTTCTTGCAAATGGGTTCAAAAGAGGTAAAATTGATAATTCTTTGTTCTTGAAATCCAGAGGAGAGGAGTTGTTGATTATGCAGGTTTATGCGGATGATATCATTTTTGGAGCCACTACATATTTACCTTGCAAGGAATTTGCTTATCTGATGAGCAGTGAGTTTGAAATGAGCATGACGGGAAAACTCACTTTCTTCTTAGGCCTGCAAATCAAACAGTCCGTTCAAGGTACCTCTATATGTCAATAAAAATACATTAAGGAACTGCTTCGAAAGTTCAATTTGATTGAGGTAAAAGTTCTTGACACTCCCATGAGCACAAGTGTGAAGCTTGACTTGGATGAAGATGGAGTTGAGGTAAATCATACTATGTATAGGGGAATCATTGGGTCACTCTTGTATCTCACTGCAAGCAGACCAGACATAGTCTTCAGTGTACGGATGTGTGCAAGGTTTCAAGCTGCACCAAATGAGTCGTACCTAAAAGCTGCTAAACGAATACTGAGATACCTGAAGGGAAATCAGGACCTGGTCATCTCTTACCTAACAGGTGACTCACTTGATCTAACTGGTTTTGCAGATGCTGACTATGCAGGCTTTCTTGTAGATCGAAAGAGTACATCAGGCATGACACATTATCTTGGATCATCACTGATTTCCTGAGGGACAATGTTGAGAAGAAAAATATGGTGATGAAGTTTTGTAAGACTGAAGACCAGTTGGCTGATATCTTTACAAAGCCCTTGAGTAAAGAATGTTTCATTAAAAACAGGATGAGGCTGGGGATGCACAAGATTACCTGATTCCTTGACAAGTTTGCACAAAAATCTTCTATTTTGATTATGTTATGGAGGGCATGTATCTATACTTGTTTGAAAGCCTGTCACTTAAGAATTCACTTCTGGTACCTTAATGCAGGTATACACTCATGGTGTGTCAAGCTGAAGGGACGATTTAATCACACTAGGCAGGGTTGTAGTTTGAAACGAGGACCTGGTCCTCATAAGGTTAGTATCACTTATACTACACTGTCTAATTGTCAACATCATTGCCACATGTCCTTCGCCCATTCATCACGTCAGTTTCAAATGTTTTTTCATTTTTAAACCAAAGGTCGCTATTGTTGGGGACCCGATGTCTTTTTGGTTTTATATACTACTTCTCCTAGTGAATCAAATTACAAAATCTCTTCAAACAATTCTTGTTGAAATTCACTAATCCCTTCTCCAAAGCTTTTCTCTCTTTTTCTCAAAATGCCTAACTCTAATTCTTCTTTAAAGATCCCTATCTCCCAAGAAGTTGAAAACCCTAGTTCATTCAACTTCTCTTTTCCTACTCCAGAAGGTTGCAAAGAAATCTCATGTGAAAAGGGAGAAAGTTAGAAAACAAGAGGCTGGAAATTAAAACTCGTAAAGGGACCAGGTCCAAGGGTGAAAAAAAAATGAAGAAAAGGAAATGGCAAGGGAGGAGCGGATAACGGCAATAGAGAACCAGAAGGTTTTGAATGGCAGAGTCTTTAACCCTGACATTCTAACCAAATTTGGAATGTCAAATCTTTTTTATGCTGTCTCCATTTAAGGTTGTAAATCATTCAGTGACTTCACAAAACTTGCCACAAAACATGGAGATGTCAAGAATGCAGGGTTACCGAAAAGGTTTCTCAAAGGGGAATATCAGTTGCTTTTTGAGTTCATCAACAAGGTGTTATTGCCCAGAACTGAAAAGAGAACAATAACATTTGTTGTTGATCTTTTTCTCATGGATAAGCTTGATGAACTTGAGGAGATCAACCTCCCTGCCATTATGCTGGAATGTGAGTGTGTTGAAGAAAAAGCTAGGGGCAGATTTCAAGTGGCAAATGTTCTAGAGCAGCAGACTACTCTTAAACGAGAAGTGACTGTTCTTGCCAAGATTCTGAATGACAAGGAGGTTGAAATCGCTAAACTGAAGTCTGAATTACAAAAGGCGGTTTCGAGGGGACTTGGTACCAGTGAGGGTCATAAGCAGGTGCTCCAAGAGTTGAGGGATAAAAATGAAAGGCATTCAACATGCAACTTATCAGGGTTCATGAGGATGCAAATGAGCGTATGTCTCTGTTTATGCGTATCCTCAATCCCCTTTCCCTTCCGTCCTAAAAGTGTCTTGTGTTCCTAGTTTCCCTCTTTGTTCTTCAATCCTGATTAAAAATCTCGTGGCTTTATGTTTTGACAATTTACAGTGGTCAGTATTTGTGGTCTAATGCTATTTATGTTTCAGCCTTGTTCATGTGTGGTTTAATATTCTCTTTAGGCTTACATACACATGTTCTGTGTGGCCCAAGGCCCTGAATTCTTTATTGCCTTACATTTAACTTGAATATGTTTACTGCTTCACCTTTTTAATGATGTCAAAAGGGAGAAGTTTGTTGCAATTGGCTAAGGAATTGAGGGGGAATTAATTAAGGGGGAATACCAGTTCCCGGGGAACTGATCAAGGGGGAACTGATTAAGGGGGAATACCAGTTCCCATACACTGCTATTTGAATGAATGTTATTGCACTCACAAGATGAGATATGCAGGTTGTTTATCATCATCAAAAAGGGGGAAATTGATAAGTGCTTATGCTCCTAGATGTTTTGATGATCTCCTCACAAGTGCAGGGACCTGGTCCTCTGCAGAGTATGAAAACTCGTCCAGTTGTCAAAGTGTTGTACAACTGTAAAAGTTGTCTGCATTAGAAAGTTGGTGAAGTTGCAGAGTACTTCACCAATCAGAAGCGAGGAGGTTGCTTATTCATTGCACAATAATTCTTCTTGTCTAATATATTCAATAACAAACAACAACATTATTCATTCATTCAAAGAGAGAGATTTCCAAGCTTCAAGAACAGCAAGGGACCTAATAGAAGTGCTTCTATTGCTTTTTGTACCAGCTGTATTTTGTTTTCTTGTAATCGTGCTTACATTGTAGGATTCGTTTCGTTGTGATAAGAAACGTTTCAACTTGTGTGAATCATTGTAAGAACTAGGTTAAGGGTAACTTAGTTTCTTACTCTAAAGTCTAAATCATCTAGGAGATAGTTGATTTAGTGGGCGGTGTGGTATCCGCTTAGCAAAGTCTAAGTTATCTAGGGGTGATAGCTTAGTGGGCAGTGTTGTATCTGCTCTGACTCATCTAAGTAATAGGAGGTATTGCTTAGAGTTGGGATTAGCAGGCTAATCTCAGTTTGTAACTGGCTTTTACTTTTGCTTGTGAAGATTAGTGAAAAGCAGTTCTAAAAGTCATGGCAGGCCAGGTCGTGGTTTTACTCCCTTGAGCAAGGAGGTATCCACGTAAACTCTCTTGTCAATCTTTACTTTTCAGCACTTGTTCTTTACTGATTTAGTTTCAACTATGCTGAGGGCCTGGTCCCATTGATACTGGTGGAAGCATACATTCCAACAACTCTGCTTCTTGATATTGAACCTTCATGGATAATGATATTTCTTTCTCTTCCAAAGATGCCACATTATGATGGATGGGGCAGCCAGATATAGTGGCTTTAGTTTGGGAGAACAGTCAGCTTTCCACCATTGTGTTATAGCTTGATTTTACTGAATAAATGGGCCTTTAATACCAGTTGTTGCAACATAGTATGTCCAGATGCTTTTAGCATTATCTCCTGTTCAGAACAAATTTAGCATAGATAGTTCGTTGTTGATATATCTCACAACACATGCACCTGGACACAATAGCTACACCATTCTTAGCACATCGTCCACCCGCAATTTTCTCTTTCATGCCCTCCTAAAAAAGAAAGATATTTTATAAGGTAGATCGATAACCCATATTTTGTTTAAAAAATCAATTATGCTCCTCTTTCTGTCTTAGTGCTTCCCATGCACTACTAACTGTGAATTTACCACTATTAGTAAGTGTCCACCAAGTTTTGTCGCATCTTCTTGTTTGCTCACCCTTTGTTAACAGCGAGGTAGTTTCTGTCTTAGCAACTCATCATTTCATTACCCTTTCTTTAAGAAATAATTCACTTCTTCTATTTTGTCATCTCTTTGAAGATAAATTCATTTTATTGGAACTCTTACAACTAAATAAGAATTACTACATTGAAAACATAATTATTGATTGTCACCACTCACCAAATATATTTATAACTTGCCAAATTTAAAATATCAAAGAGAATAAATATTGAAGCAAACAAGAGAAGTGAGGAAAATCTTAGAGACATACCATGGTGGAAACAATCTTTTTTTTAAGGATTAATGAAAATTCAAAACACAACATATTGTTCTTAATCAATCATTAACACAATTCACAAATATATATTAGATTATGAAAATCACTGTTTTGTTGATGAACCCATTGTGTGACATTCGAACAGGATGACAAAGGCATGAAAATGTGTCAAATTTAGACAAATGAAAATAAGGAAATCGTTTATACATATTAATTTGATGGTTGGTCAAAATAATTATATTATCAGATATGGTATAGATTAACTCACTCTTGTAGGTGGGGTCTGAAGAGAGTAAAGCGTATACAAAACTTACCTTGAATAGATAGATATATTGTTTCATTATTTTTCCAGTATACACTCTACCAAACGATCCCTATGACTATGAGATCACAATAATCTTTCTATCTATTCAAGGTATGAGTAGGTTTTGTGTACGTTTTACTCTTTCCAGACCCTACATACTAGATTGAGTTAATCTATATCAGATTTGATTAGATAATTATTTTTACCAACCATCAAATATATTTAATAATTTTTCTTATTTTAATTTGTCCAAATTTAACACAAATTCACTCTTTTGTCACCTTGTTTTGAATGTCACGTTAGGGATTCATCAACAAAGGAGTGATTACCAGATTCTAATATACATTTGTGAGATGTGTTAACGATTGATTAAGCACAAGATGTTGTGTTATGAATTTTCATCAATCCTTAATTTTCTTGTTTCCACCATGGTATGTCTCCAAGGTTTTCCTCGTCTTGTTTGCTTCAATATTTTTTATCTTTGATTATTGAAATTTGGCAAGTTATAAGTATATCTGGTGACTATCATTTAATGTGTTTTTTATGTAGTAATTCTTATTTCAGTTATAAGGTCAAGACACCTTACGCACACCTAAATTAATTCCATAAAATATAAGGAAGTAAATATAAGAAAATATATTCCATGAAATATAAGGAAGTAAACATAAGAAAATATATTCCATGGAATATAAGGAAGTAAACATAAGAAGAAGCGAAGGGGATTCATGTCTACTATATACCCATAAAAGTTAATTTGATATTGTATATACAAATAATAACATACTTAGTCTAATCCCACAAATGTGGTTTGGGGAGAGTAGGATGTATGCAAGCCTTATCTTTATGTTGGGAGGTTGAGAGTGTTTTCAATAGACCCCGGTTGAAGAAAAAGTAGATCGAATAAGAAATAGAGGAAGTGAAAAAATTATGGAAAAATACTATAGAAATTTAACCTTGTATATACAATATAATCTTCTTGATTAAGGGTATTCAGATTGTAACAAGAGGCTACTAGTTTAGAAAGAAAACAAGACAACACACTCCTACTGTTTAACCTTTTACCCTAATTTTTCCGTCCACAACCTCCTATATAAGGTCATTCCCTTGATAAGTTGGAACTATATCATGATATGTCCCTCTCCCCAATACTTCTTGTGCCTACCTCAACCACTCCTAAAATCATCCATAGCCAACTTCTCACACCTCCACACTAGGGCATCCGAACATCTCCTCTTCACATGCCCTTACCATCTCAGTCTCGCTTCCCACAACGTATTCTCCATAGAATTCACTCCCACCTTGTCATTGATATCCACAATTATAATCTTATCTCTATTTGTATTATCTACACCTTCATTTCAACATTCTCATTTTTCTTAATTTATGAAAAATAGTCATTTATTTCATTTTATCTGTAATTTTTTTTATAAACACATAACATTCAATATAATTAATTCTTGAAAATTACTTTCTCCGTTCACTTTTACTTGTCATGTTTTGCTTTACGAGAGTCAATTTAACTATTTTTCAAAGCTAAATTGAATTATATTAATTCAATATTTTAAATTTAGATGTTTAAAAACTATACGAATAATACTATAAATTGCAATCTTTCTCATGTTAATTTGACAAAAAATTACATCTTAAAATATTTGTAAAAATGCATACAGTCTGACTTTCGAAAAGCGAAACGTCCTATGAGAGAGGCTCACTTGGAAGGAGCAACAAAAGAGATAACCTCATTCAACAACAAGTAAAAGTAAACGGAGGGAATACTATCTTTCTTCAAATTGGGATTGACAGAGAAAGAAGGTAATAGTATAAGTTCGAAGTGAAGAATATGGAGAAAGTGATAGACAAGTTGAGAGAGGTCTACTGACAAATGGATTCTTATATTATAGTTTTCATTTTGGCTGATTGGAAATGGACTATTCTTGAAGACCCAAAATTCTATTCTTCTATAACACCTTACCAATTTCCTCTCTTTTCTTCATACGACCCCTTATGGTCCTTTCTTACACTTGGGTAACTCATCTTTTCATATAAAGTTTGTAACTTCCTTATGATTAATTGTTGTAAGTGATTTGTATGAAGTTTTACATCACCCATTAATATTTTTTTCTATATATTAAGGTTGATTGGAGGGGCGCTTACCTCTTAGATACAACAATAACAATATACTAAGTATAATTCCACAAGTGAGAGAGAGGTTTGAAAAGGGTAGAATGTACAGAGACCTTACCTCTATCCTTGTGGGGTAGAGCAGTAAATTTTGATTGACCCTCGAATTAAAAAAAATGTAACTAGCTCATGAAAGTAAGCAAGTTTCAGAGACAACAAAATAAAATGTACAAAATAAGTATAGCAACAAATACTTAAACACATTGGAGATAAAGAATCTAAGTGATACCTAAATCATACTGCTAGAAGTATGACAACATTCTACTACCTACTAGTCTTCAATCATGATACTCGACCTACATACCTTCATATTTAAGGTTATGTCCTTAGTCAACTAAAGTTGTTCCATGTCCCATCGAATTAACTTACCCCCCCTCCTCCCAATTCTTCTTCAGCCTACCCATACTTGTCCTAATTTCTATTACAACCAACCTCCCATACCTACTCATTGGTACATCCTCACACTTTCTATTCATATGTTTGAACAATTTCAGTCCTACTTCCTTCATCTTATCTGCCATAGAGATCATTCCCACCTTGTCTAGTATAACTTTATTCTTAATCATATCTCTCCTAGTATGCCATATACCAATTTGAGCATTTTCAGCTCTATTACCTTCATCTTTTGAACATGGACATTCTTGATCGGCCAACACTCTGCCTTATAATAGTATTTATCTAACCACCACAATGAAGAACGTATCTTTCAACCTTGGTGATACATTTTTATTTCATAGTACCTTAAAGGTGAACCTTCATTTCATCCACCCTCCTCTAAACATTATATGTCACGACCCAAAGTATACCCTAGGTGTAACATGGCGTATAGAACCCCGAAAGGCTCCATATAAGCCACTTAGCATACATCAGACAAGATAATAGAAATAAAGATGTAAAAAGAAGTATTCTCATATCATAAAAGAGTTTGACAAAGCAGAAGTCTAACATAGTATCAACAAGCCATCTAATACACAAAAAGAAGTGGTTTGAACGTAACTCATACATCAATACGATGTCTGAATACTGAAATATCTATAAAAGTTTCTTGGTACTTGAAACATGGGGAATCACAAATCTTCAGATTGACAAGGGAGATCAACTAGCCACAAGTATGTGAGGTAGGAGCGCCGGACCCTACATTAGTGAGACAATGTAGGCACAAGTATGCATTAGTACATGAAATGTACCAAGTATAATAGCAATGCATAAACGATATGAAATCATGCTAAAAGGACTTTACATGACATGCAATGATCAAGCTAAACATAAGATAAGAGGTTAGAAAACACAAGTCATAATCTTGGTCAATGCAAGCTTAGCATATTAAAACACTTTGTGAGATACTCAGAAGTAACCTAGTTCATTATTGTGGAATGTTTACTATTAACCCACATAGACCATGTGAGCTAAAACACAGAATTTAGTGTCTATCCTACACTGAAAAGAGATGTCTTACTTGCCAAGGTAAGGACCATAAACTTCTAGCTTACGGATCCACTAGCTAAGACATCCTACGGGGGCACGTAGTTAAGGACAAGGAGATTGCTACTAGAGACCCAACCTCTACTAACTAAAGAGCGTCCATCTTAATATCCTCTCGGTGCTAAGTAAAATCCCACATAATAGTCATTAGTCATGTCGATTTCATCATCCATGGAAGGGAACAATTAAGCTACCAATCCAAGCTAAAGTCATTTAGAATAGCTCTTCAAATCTTGATTCAACTTAGTTCATAAAACCTTCCAACCTTATGAATACTTATGTGAGAAAAGCTTTCACAATCTCATTGACACTTTCATCTAAAAACGCCCTCAAGTCATATACATCAATTCTATAAAAATATGCATATTTCATATATTCATAGTTCATAAGCTTCAGTGTGTGTTCATAGTAAAAAATCATGGATAATGCATGAGTTCTTATGAATTCAACTCAAAATAATGTAATTACTTCAATTCATGCAATAGAAGATAGAAAATAACCAATTTAATCATAATTGAGAAGAACCCACAGAAATTGAATAAAACCCTAACTTTGAATTGAGAATTGAACTTATAGAATTGGAATCTTTGGGGAACCAATGGAAGAAAGGAATCCATAGGTGAATAATTTCATACCTTAGTGATCAAGACACAAAAGCTATGGTGAATTGGAGACATTGAAGTGAAACCCTAGCTTCTTCTTCCTTTGCTTGAGAGGAATTTGGGGAAAAACTTGGAGGGAATTTGGGATTTAAGAGAATCATTTTAGAAGGAGTAGTTTTAGGACTTAAAATAATTATATAGGGCTTAGGATAGGGGTCAAAATGACATAGCTTAGGTATTAAACGTTTAGGGAAAAAACCCAAAAACCTTTTAATTTTCAAGGGTTTTTGGGTCTTTTCCCTATGTGTTTAATACTAAAGATATATCATTTTGACCCATATTATAAAACCTATATAAGTATTTTAAGTTCTAAAACTACCCATTCAAAATCATTCTCCTAAATCCCCAAATTCCCTACAAGTTCTTCCCCCAAATTTCTCTCTAAAGCAAAGGAAGAAGAAGCTAGTGTTTCACTTCAAGGTCTTCAATTCACCGTAGCTTTTGGGATTTGATCATCAAGGTATGTTAGTATCCACCAATGAATTCCTTTTACTCCATTGGTTCCCCAAAGATCCAAAATTCTACAAGTTCAATTATCAATTCAAACTTAAGATTTTATTCAATTTCCATGGGTTCGTTTCAATTATGATTTAATTGGTTATTTTGTATATTCTATTGCATGAATTGAAGTAATTACATTTATGAACATATTATGAAGCTTATGAACTATAAACTATGAATTTATAAAGATATGAATGTTTTTATCAAAATGATGTATCTGATTTGAGGATGCTTTTAGATGAAAGTATCAATAAGATTTTGAAAGGTTTTCTCACATAAGGATTGATAAGTTTGAAAGGTTTTCTCACCTAAATTTAATCAAGATTTAAGGAGCTATTCTAAATGACTTTAGCTTGATTTGGTATCTTAATTGTGTCTTTCCATGGACGATGAAAAGAATATGATTAATGACTATTCCATGAGATTTTACTTAGCACCGAGAGGATATTGAGATGGAGACTCTTTCGTTAGTAGAGGTCGGATCTGTAGTAGCAATCTCCTAGTCCCTAACTACGTTCCCCCATAGGATTTCTTAGCTAGTAAATCCACATAAGCTAGAAGTTTATGGTCATTATATTGACAAGTAGGACATCTCTTTTCAGTGTGGGATACACACTGAATTCCATGTTTTATCTCACATGGTCTTTGTCGGTTAATGGTAAACATCCCACAATAATGAATTAGGTTACTTTTGAATATCTCACAATTCTTTTAATATGCTAAGCTTGCTTTGACCATGTTTATGATTTGCATTTTCTAAACATCTTATCTTATGTTTTAGCTTGGTCATTGCATGTCATGTAAAGTCATTTTAGCATGATGTCATATTGTTTATGCATTTCTATCATACTTAGTACATTCCATGTACTAATTCATACTTTTGCCTACATTATTTCACTAATGTAGGGTCTGACGCTCCTACCTCGCATACTTGTGGCTAGTTGATCTCCCTTGTCGATTGGAAGATTGGTGAGTCCTCATGTTTCGAGGACCAAGACACTTTTATTATTTTCCTTTATTTCAGTTTTCAGATAATGTACGTGGTGTATGTGTTACGTCCCAACCACTTCTTTGATGTATTAGATAGCTTGTTGAGACTATGTTAGACTTCCACTTTGTCAAACTCTTTTATGACATGAGAATGTTTCTTTTGACATCTTTATTTCTATTATCTTGTATGATGTATGCTAAGTGGCTTGTGTAGGGACTTTTGGGTTTCTATACGCTATGTTACACCTAGGGTATACTTTGGGTCGTGACATAATCACCCTATCTCATTGAGTTATGGACCCAAGATACTTGAGGTCTTGGGTACAACTAATGCATCAATCTTCACTTCTACCTCGACCTTGTGCTTTACTTCATTGAACATGTACTCTAGGTACACCATCATCTCAAACTACAAAACTTAAACCTATAAGTTCTAGGGCCTTTCTCTAAATTTTCATCTATCATAACTATACTACACATCTTGTCAATCATTACTATGTTATTTGTGAATAACATATACCACAACACCTCTATTAGTAGATGTCGTGTCAATTCGTCCATCACTAAGGTAATAAAGAATGTGCTAGAATGGGCTAAGGAATGATCCCTGGTGCAACACGATCACAATAAAGAAGAGTATTAAATCACCTCTTAGTGTTCTATTATGATTTTGGCTCCATCATACATATCCTTAATAGCCTTAATGTGAGCCACATCTACACCTCTAGACTCCAAACACCTCCCAAGGACCTTAGTAATGACTTTATCATATGTTTTTCTTGGTCTATGAACAATATGTGTAAGTCCCTCTTATTGTACCTATATTGCTCCAACAACCTCCTTACAAGATGGATGACTTGTGTAGTTGAATGCCTCAGTATTAATTTAAATTGGTTCACAAAGGTAAACACCCTTCTTTATCCTCATGCCTACCACCTTCTACCAAACTTTCATAGTGTGGTGCAATAGCTTGATACCCTTGTAGTTAGTGCTAATTTTAAATATTACAATGTTCTTGTATAGTGGCACCATAGTACACTGCCTTTATTTCTATGGAATGTTGGTCTTCATAAATAAGACATCATACGACTTAATCACCTACTCCATGTCTGTCTTTCTATATTTATTCCAAAAATACATTGAGATGTCACCTAGTCGGCTCTCTCTTCCCTTTTTCATCTTACAAATAGTCCTCTTAACCTCTGAAATCTTTATCGATCTATAGTACCCAAATTTCTATGCCTCTTGGGCTGCTCTAACTCCTATGGCATGGCATCCTTATCCCCTTTTTCATTCATGAGCTTAAGGGAATATGTTTTCTATCTCCATCTAATATGTTCCTCTTTTACCAACACTTTTTCATTCTCGTCCTTGATAAAATTTATTTGGTATAAATCACATATGCTACTGTCACTCACACCTTGGATAGCCTATACAACTTTTTATCCCCGCCTTCACGCTCGAGCTCTTCATACAAACACTCAAAAATTGTCATTTTATCCATCATGATCACTAGTTTTGCTTTCTTTTCACCATCTTATACTTCTCCGTATTTATCATTTTGTCCTCCACATCTAATCTTTCCACTAACACTATATTTGAAACCGTATTGGCTTAAGTTTTTTCTTGGACCTCTTCATTCCACTACCAATACCATTTTATGCCGACTTGGGTTACTCATAGAGACCCCTAACACCTCTCTAGTTGATTCCCTAATGCAGCCAACTATTCTAGTCCACATAGTATTTGCGTACCTAGTACTCTCTCAAGCTCTTTTCAACCAACTTCTTCCTAGTCTCCTAAGCTCTTGCCCTTAATAGGCCTTCCCTATCTAATCTTCGGTTTTTCACATTCAACCTCCTCCTCCTCCTCTTTCTCATCTTCCTCATCTTCCCCCTTTTCCTCATCTTCCTCATCTTCCCCATCTTCCCCCTCCTCCTCCTCCTTCTCCTCCTTATTTTTCCTCCTTCTCCTCTTCCTCCTTCTCATCATCATCCTCTTTCTCTTCATTATTATTCTTTTTCTACAATTCATAACCACAAGCTTATGTTGGATTGTAAAATTCTCACACAACATAAACTTGTAATTGTTGCATTCACCTCTATCACCCTTCATAGGGATAAAGTAATTTATCTGAGTCTTAGACAATGCAATATGAAAGGTCACCAAATATTTTCATCTTTTATGGAAACTCGAGTTATCTATGACAACTTTAAATAATTCATGAAGTCTAAAAGTGAACTCCTCATCTATACTTATCCTCAAAGTTAAAGTCCTCATGTACATCATCATAACCTGTTGAAGTTGTCCGTATGTGACCAGTAAACTACCCCTCTATCAACATTTTGTTAGTCTACAATATACCTTTCACAACGTAACTTTGTCTAACTCCTTCCACAAATGTTTTTTGTCATCCCAATCCAAATATGTTTGTGGTGCATGTGCATTAGTTGAATTAAGAGCTACCCTCCCAAAACTAGTTTAATGGTCATCATCATATTGTTCACCCTCCTAACCTCCACCACCTTCTCCCTGCATTTCCTATCTTCTAAATGTGTAGTTCATTGTTATTCGTTGAGCTTCCTGAGTACAACAACTTAAATCCTCTACATCGATTTTATCCTTGGTTCCTACCTATTTGGTATCTTGGATACAAACTACATTGATTTTACTCTTCTTAAGAATCTTCACTAACTCAATCGACCTCCTCATCAATATCCCTATGTTACAAGACCCAACTCACATTATATGAACTCTTTTATTACTCTTACCACCCATTCCCCCAACCCCAACCCTAACCAAGGACACAATCTTAAATTAGCATCGTACCAGGAAGCCATTAACGCAGGTTATAGATACAGACAAGTGTAAAATAATTAAGCAAGAAATCAACTAACATGCCAAAGAAGAATTAAAATTGTCAGACTAAAAGGTCAATAACCAATTGCAAGAAAAGAAGGTAAAATATCAAAGCAAGAAAGAAAAAGTTACCTAAATAAAGTACAAACAAGAACGATTGGACTACTTCAATAGAACACATGCCAAGTACCTCGATCGAGTCCACATTGATAACCATTTCCATCGGATAACAAATCTAGAAGAAAGAGAACTCAACAAGAAAGAAGGAGTGGATAAACACAGTAAGAAAAAAATGAGAGCTGATTAAGAAAAAGCTATACATGTGAGGATTGAAGAGGATAACATCATGCTCATCATCTTCAAGAATGTTGATTATTGAAAGAACAAGAAATCAAAAGTTGGTATTCCAGATAGCTCCCAGCAGAGAAATATTAGGAAAAGAGGAGGAGCTAAAATTAGGAAACCTAGGAAACCCTATCTAAAAGGTTTAGGACATTTTATTGCAAAGTTCACTGGGCTTTCAATGTTTAATTTCAGCTTCTTTATTTTTGGGCTCAATTTGAGCCCATTTTGTACAAATTTCTTTTCTTTTTTTTAATAAAAGGACCCCGGAGTCCAAATTTGATTTTAAAAAATGATTGAACATAGAATACAAAATCAAGTGAAATTGATTCAATATACCTAATAATGAACGAAAGTAGCAGATTAGGAATGCTAAATAGCAAAGCAAGAATAACAAAATTATCTAAATAAAATTACACAACTATAATGACGGAACACAAATTGAACAATAAATTCAAGACAATTTAATTCAAAATACCTAATAGAAACATCAAATAATAGAGCTAGAATGTAAAATTTATTAGCTAAGAGAACAAAATATCAAACAATAATGATAGAACCTCGGTGTAGTCGAGAACCATCTAGATGATGTAGGAACCATCAAACTCATCAAGAGGGTGAGCCAGATAGGTCACCTCAAAACTCATCACGGAGAAAGACTTGTTGCTTTGAAATGCAAAAAACAAACACATACACAAATCCAGAGAGAGGAAAAAAGAGTGATGTATAAGTAAAGGGAACTTACTTATAGAAAGGGTAGAAAGAAAAAGAAAGAATGACAGAGAGACAAAGACAAGGAGAGAAACATAAAGAGGAGAAGGAGCACTTATGAAGTGCAATTCACTTTATTGCCTTGTTTTCTTAATTTCAATGCTTTAAAATCTCCAGTGTATGTAAATTTGTTTACTATTAAGCTATTAATAAAGAATAATCATTCATATTACATATATATTTTGAGTAGATGAATAAAGTGTCACGCCTCAAATCCCATTGAGATGGATAGGCACCCGATGCCCTAAAGACCCGAGAGAACCAACATAAAACTTGTGCTTATCGTACATGTAACTATAACAATTATAAATCTTTGATGAGTATAGTAAGATGCCCTAATAAAAGACCAACATATATAGGCCCAAAATAAATGTATATGACTTGGCTATTGAGGCCTTGATTAATCAAAAACAAGACACAACATGTGCTTTACTCTGACATTAGTCTACAAAGCCCCTAAAAGATAAACACTTAGATTATAATGGGACAGGACCCTATCATACCCCTTAACTAATATATAATTTCAAATATATACTAGAGACTCGAAAAAGCCCTGAAGCAACCTAGAGCTCACCAAAGGTCATTAAGTATCATATGCTTATATTGAGAGATTTTATTAGCTTGAGTACCTATACCTGTGGCATGAAACACAACATCTCCCCGGAGGGACGTCAGTACAAAAGAATGTACTGAATATGTAAGGAATAAAGTAACCATATGTAAAATAAGTGCTCAAGTGAAATCAGGTACAAATGCACAAATATTCTGTATAGATAAGGATAAGAGACCACCTTTGATTATACTTGCGGAATCACATACCTTCCATTCACCTTTTCTTTTACTTGTGGAATCATGTACATTACATTCACCTTCGCTTAGACTTGTGGAATCATGCACATTACATTTTTTTCTTATACTTGTGGAATCATGTACATTACATTTTTGGCTTTAGTTTACTCATCTTTTCTTTATAGACTTTGTAGCATGTGACACAATGACCAGCTGATCAGTGGTAGGAGAGGATGACCCATGCTACGCATTTTAACCCTAGGATGCAATCCTCATAAATATACAAATCGGGATAGACCCATGCTAGGTTTTAGCCCCTAGACTGCCACCCATAATATATAGATTGAGATCGGCCCATCCTAGGTATTACCACCCTTGAGCTGCCACCCTTAAGTACAAGAATTAGTATTGGCCCATGCTAGGTATTTTAACCCCAAAGCTGCCACCC
Source organism: Solanum piurae (assembly GCA_029582685.1). Taxonomy (NCBI): domain Eukaryota; kingdom Viridiplantae; phylum Streptophyta; class Magnoliopsida; order Solanales; family Solanaceae; genus Solanum; species Solanum piurae. The sequence goes on along the minus strand of JAJOOO010012141.1, from coordinate 21,707 downwards.
ATAATTATATATATTCACTTTACCTTGTCTGTTTAATCTTTGAGATTGTTCTTTTGATGTTCATAACTCTTTTGAGATTTAGGACTGTACACTAGTGATGTGGACAAATTAATTGAGGTAGAAAACAATGATATAGGAAGCAAATGTAACTTTATTGTCCTATTTAGGAACTTATATGACTCAGGAACTTCATTTGGGCACAAAGATCATAAATATGTGATCCACGACTACCTTACATGTAGAAAATGATTCATTAAAATGTATAACAAGTGAGCAAGTAATTCTTCTTAGAAGATGCTTCGTTTAAAACACATTTGGACATTTCACATAGGGGAATACGATAGCTAAATACTTAATAGAGACTGTAACTTCTCAAATGTAGAGGCAAGGATTATATAAGATGATACGATAGCTAAACACTTAGTATACGATATCAAATGAAAGAGTGCATAAACACCCAAAATAATGAAGCAAATGGAAGAACCCAAATAAGGTTTGTACATTCCACGTAAGGGGACATAAAATGAACAATGAACATAATATGTATCTGACATATAAATTGTCACGATCCGAGTCTATAATCTGGACGTGGTCGGCACTCGAGAACCATTATTGGTCCCCAAGAGAACCTTCATCTTGGTTGGCAGCTACAAGCGGAAGACTAACTCAAGCATACAAAAGCTTAAAAACTGAATAAAATTCATGAAACTCAAATACAAAGTGTTAACTCAAATTATTTACTCTGAATATAAATAGAATATTCAACTAGCCAATAATAGGCAACTCAAGCCCTTAAAACATTTAATAAGATAAATGAAATAGACTTCTCAAACTCTACTGTCTATCTATAAAGCCTCTAACTGACAAAAATGGAAGTCGGGATAATACCTATAAAATCCTAACAACTGATATAACTGAAAGTACAAGTGGAACCCTTCGGAAGCAAGGAGGCTCACCATAGCTAACTCGAACTGCATGGGGTATCAACTAATCACCTGTTGATGATCCCTAGTACCTGTATTTGCATCATGAAATGATGCAGACCAAATGGCTCAGTACATGGAATGTACGAGCATGTAAGGAGAATTCTAAAGCATAAACATAAGCCTGAACGGGTGGAATAGAAACATACTTATCTCTCCTCAACTCACTCAACTCAACTCAGTGATAAGATATTCAACTCAGTGAAATAAGGCTCGACATCAATAATAAGATACTCAACTCTGGTTACTCAACTCTGGATACTTAACTCAATATAAAGTAACAATACATATGCAATATATGGATAACTTTTAAAATAGTAGAAAGCAACTCAATGTATTGAAAAATGCAATAGTAACTCAGTTTGTATACAAGGATAAAAGATATAATCTACTTGTATATGAAAATACAAAGTAACTTTATGAATATAAAAATACAAAATATCTCTGTGGGAGTTTCTTTAACCGACAACCATCACTATGAGCTATGTGATGATACAACATCTTGTCGCACGCTTCCAGGGCCGTCCTATACTTTGTCGGGGTATAGATGCTACTCACTAAGTGCATCCACTATTCTATGCTAAAAGCATTAAGGAATCATCTAAAAAAATATGACCATTTTCTACCCATACTGGATACACGGTTTATGGAGACTTTGAATTATCTGAACTCAAACTCGTCCCCATATCGGTGTTCAATACTACTCCCAAAATGTAACTAGCTCATATGTTAAGAAAAACATAACTCTTTCTGTGGTTTGAGATCATTACTCAAAAACTAGCTCAAAAGCTCTTTTGAAAATCAGCGTTTCCTCTGTTGTTTCAATGTGAAAACATTTACTCTTTGGGAATACTTAGTTCCCATATAATCTTTTGAAAAGAAATATGAACTCGATTTTACTCTTTCTCAAGCTCAATTCTTAAGTCTTTAAAATAAGTTTTAAAACAATTTGTAAAAAGACTTTTTAAAATAGAGTTTTTGCCGAATTATGGACGTGAACGACTCAATTCAAGGTTTTCAATAACCATAGATAGAACTTAATACTCGGAACTCAAAAATTCAGAACTCAAGAACTTCAATGATACTACTTATTTCAAGAATGCTCAATTCAGAGGGTTCATGCAGAATTATGGGCATGAACAACTCAACTCATGGGCTTCATGATACTACTCATCTCAAGGATGTTCAACACATAGGGTTCATGCGGAATTATGGGAATGAACAACTCAACTCATGGACTCTATGGGTAATATGTAATAGTCCCATGATTAAGAATAAAATCTCAAAAGGGATTAGGAACTCAATACTCAAGACTTAGAATTTGAAGATACTACTCCTCTCAAAGATGCTCAAATTATGAAGTTCATGCGGAATTATGGGCATGAACGACTCGATTCAAGGATCTACATAACAATATGGAACTCGTGTATATGACTCTTCTCATTCTCATACTTAGTTCAAATCTATAGTTGATCTTAAAGGATTCAAAATTAAACTCAAATACTTTCTTAGACTCTATTCCTAACTCTCTTGAATGTGAATTATGAATTCAAGAGTTATGGTTCATGGTACGAAAGATCTCGTGATGATAAAGTAGACTCATGAATACATTTTCCTCATTCTCATACTCACTTGCTCGAGTCTTGAAACAAGTTATTAGGAATTGTAGAAGACTCCTCAAAAAGACTCAAAGGGGCTTTCTCAAAATGTCTGAAAGAACTCTCAAGATTTAAATCTTAACTCTACCTTGAATTTGAATTATGAATTCAAGGTTATGATTCATGTTATGAATGATTTCTAGGTGTTTAAAAGTAGCTTAGAGTGTTTAGAATCGATAGGGGTTGAAGGTACCCTTTAAGGACTCAGACGGGCAAACCGATGGAGAAGGGGTGAGGGCAGGCGACCCTGGTGCACTAAGTGGCGCAAGGCGGCATCCCTCTACCTACAGAGGTGTCGTTGGAGCGCACTGGCTGGCGTAGGGCGCCAGGCCCCAACCTAGAAAACCCCGACGACTTTCTTTGCTCGTTTTCTCACCCTAACTCGCCTAGAATCGAAAGGTTTCTTCCCCAATCACTTAGATTTGATTACTCAACATAAATACACTATAATCTACTCAATTCAACCCTCAAAACACTCACTTCCATCCCAAGAATTCATCAAAACCCCAACAAAACAAGAGTTAGAATGAAACTTCAAGAACACTTATCAAAAACTTAAATCTTTCAATCTTTATGGACGAATTCGAATATGAAAATCATGTTTGGCGTGTGGGTGAATGAACCCAACACTATGAAAACTTACATACCTCTTAGGGATCAACCCTTTGGCAAAAATCCGCAAGAAAACTCAAGAATCTCGGTGAACACCTTGAACCTCTCCTCTTTTCTCCTCTTTTCTCTTCTTTTCTCTTCTTGAACTCTCCTCTAAAACCCTTGCGTGAATTAGGATTTGCGTATACTGAACCAAATCAGTTTATACCCCTATTTAATTACTAAAAACGAAATAAATTTGATAGAATAAGGAAAAGACCAAAATACTCCTCTTAAATCCGGGTAGCTTTCCTAAAATGGGTTGCCTGACTTCAAACGAGCATATCTCCTTCATACGAGCTCTAAAATTAGCAAACTTGGTGGCGTTGGAAAGAGGATTCCAAGACCTTTCATTGGATATCTTTTAACCCACCTAACTCATCCAGTACTAAGGGTTATGCTTGTTTGAAGTTGACCCAAACTTAAAAGAACTAAGGAATGACTTGAATGATTTTCTCTTTAGTTCTTTTTGAAACTCAAGGTACTACATCTAGTGACCTTAACACTTAGGAAAAATTTAAATTCTTCGGAAAAATCCTACTCACGACGGAGGATGGTTCGAGTCTTAGTTCAAAAAAATTCTGGGGTGTTACATAAATACTTGTAACATGTACAATGTAAGATATCATTGACTCAATGAATCTCCTTGGTGGATAAATGATGAAACTTATTGTTTGAAGTACCTTTGCCAACTAGTACTTGGAAGAATAAACACACCAATATTGAATAATGAACATGTATAGAAGTAGTTTGACATATTTTGAAAAGTTGGGCTGTATAAGGAAGACCATTAGCTACATTGGAGATTGTACACCCTCAAGTTGTATCTTTTACCATGAGGATCACTTAGAGATTTCAATTTGTTGGTACACAAAATATAGGACTTCATGCCAAAAGATATGGGATCAAATAGCCTTACATACCTCAATTCACAATTCATATAGCTTACAAAGTGTCAACCTGTCATTTAACGTGATAATCTTCATCTACAACAAACAACTAATCAGGCTAATATTATCAGCTAACCAACCAACTCAGGATATTTCAACTCATCAAAACAGTAGCCAGGCACCCAACCCATAATCCTTCTAATTGAGTGTGTTCTTTCACACATTTTGTTCGTTATAGTTATTTACATGAGACAACCTTCCCATGAGGTTTGTTGGCACTCCATAGTCTTCATAATATATATATATATATATATTTATATAGTATCACCACAACTTATAAATTTGCCCCCTAACAACTTTCTCCAATCATTCTCTAAGTACATCCATGACTTCTCATAAACAAACCAATACAATAACAGTCCTCAACACCCCAAAATAACCAAAAGACTTGAATTCATAGTTTTTAATCACCATCACACGAGTTCCAATAAACAAGTATGCCTAGAATTCTCAAATAAACTAATAATTAGAGGTTATGGCAACGCCTTACCTTGGATATCTTAATATGTTATTCTCCTTCAATTACTATTTTTGTAACTTTCTCTAACCACAAAATGGGAGAAGAAAATCAGCACAAGCATCACGTGAAAATGGGGAACAGAACCTGAGCCTATAGCATGGAGGTTTTACCTTAATCTTTGGAAGAGAGTGGCAGAACCTTGGCTGCCAACACATATAGTTATCTCTATTTCACTCCCATTGAATAATTGTCCAATATACTTGAAGCAATAGATGAGATAAGGTGATCGTGTGGCTGCTTTGGAAGAAACAAGATGAAAAATACTTAGAACCCTAAAGGGAATGTTTGGGCGGCTATTTCATCTTGGGAGAGAGTAATATATGAGATTCAGAGACAAAAAAAATTGGATGAGAGGAAATGATATGTTTGTATCAGATTTTTAGCCTTAGTATGCTCTCTTTTGCCACATCTCTTGTAGTTAATTTGCAGGCACCGTGTGTCTTTAATTCAGGTCACACATTTAAGTAGGTGATGCACCTACTTTTACATTCAAATTATTTCTTGTGGGTTTGGATAGATTGGGCCTCCAATTGATCACTTAATGTAGGCCTCCATCTGGCCCATAAGTCAAAGCAAGTGATGCACCTACTTGGTCCTTTTAACTTGGTCCATATATCTTAAGTAGGTGATGCACCTACTTGTCACCTACTAGCTTAATTTGATCAAGAAAGCACCTGATCACTTACTTCACACCATTTTCCAGATCTTAGTTTCTTTACAAGATCTTAACACTAATACACACTTGACCACTTATGACTTTGACATCAAATACCACCTTTTACTATCTCGAGTTCAAAGTTTTTTTCCACGCTCACTTAGTTGTATAAGTGTTGGAAGGTACGAGGTATTGCATGATCATATTGTGGCATTTATTGCAACTACATAAATATATTTTTGAGTTATGAAGAAGAGTATATTATGCAAAGATAATTATACAATTGACTGATCTGATAAGATTATTTATATCTAATAGTGGTATTTAATAGAATGTATATTCACGCATTTATACACAAAAAATACAGGAGTAGAATTTTATTGGAGGATAAGATGATCATTCAACTTTAACGAGTATTTTTATATTTCAACTTTTAACTTTAAGGGTTTCTCGCTTTTAGTATAATAGGATATGATGTGATACATCATAATATTTTAAATCAAACTCGTAAAGTATTTTTTTAAAATTTCATCGTTCTATCTTTTCTATTTTGTTGACATGTGAATTCTTCATAAACGTTATCATATTAGTTCAACGTCTATTAAATGACTACTCAATAATATTTTTGGCATAATCCATAAAGTGAAAAAGTATCATAACAAAATGTATAATGAAAAAAATCCTTGAATGCAATGAATGCCTCAAACAATTCAATATGACAAAAAAACATTGTGAAAGTTTTCCTACCTTGAAAGCCGCAAATTAAATTTTCTTACTAGAGTAAATTCTTCAAGTAATAGAATTATTAACATAATCTTTAAAGCTAATAAGTGTCATGAGATAATAACTAATTAAAACAGTTTTTATTGCAATGAGTACCTCAAAAAATTTCATAAGACAAAAAAAATTAGTACTGCTTCAATCTTTTGGGAATCCACGATCACTTCTTTTTTATTGCGACCACATGCCCTAAGAAAGTCACTGAAGTTTCTATCTCCGCAAAATTTCCAGAATAATGTGAAGATGCTTTGAATGCTCCTCTTTACTCTTGGAGTAGATCAAAATATCATCTATAAATACAATCACAAAGAAATTCATAAATGACTTGAAGACACCGTTCATCAAACTAATGAAAGCCATTGTCACATTGGTTAATCCAAATTACATTACCAGGAACTCATAATGCCATATCAAGTCCTGAAAGTCATTTTAGGCTGGCCTAATTTTCAATTGATAGTACGTTGACCTCAAGTCAATCTTTGAAAACATCAAATTACCCTACAAGTGGTCAAAAAGATTATCTACGTGGGGTAATGGATACTTATTTTGTATTGTAACCTTGTTCTATTTCATGTATTCTATATACACCCCTATACTACCATCTCTTTTTTTCCACAAAAAAGACCGAAGCACCCCAACGAAAAGCACTAGAATAAACCAATCACTTATCTAGAAGCTACTGAAGTTGAGTTTTAAATTCTCTCAACCTTGTCAGAGCCATCCGATAAGGAGGAATAGATATTGGGTGAGTTCCCGACTCCAAATTTTTCACGCCTCGAAGCTACCCCAAGACGCGGACACGGGACCTAGGATCACGAGTGACCCCAAGCTAACCCTGCTGCATATCATAAGCATACTAAAAGATTACTGAATAAAATATACTATGCGGAAGCTAAATCATGAGTTAAACTGAAATAAAGGAGAATACCCATATAATATCTGAATAAACAATCTGAGAAGAGTTCAATAACAACTGAAGATTAAACTCAAAACTAAAAGCTGAAACTATCTATGTCTGAAATAAGCCTCTAACTGACGAAAAATGTTGGGACATGCCCCAGCTAGATCTAGCAAAATTGAAACTAGAACTAAAATGGAAAGATAACATGTCAATTGTCCTCGAAGAATGAGGACTCACCACTGATGTTGTTGAACTGAAGATCGGAAACCGATTTATGCATGATCTGACTGCTGAGGACCTGAACCTACATCACGAGAAGATGTAGCGCAGAGTATGCGTCAATACTTGAAAGGTATTGATCATGCAAGATGGAATAAAGTTGAATAATAACATAACTAAACAAGAAAATAAGCAATGATGTATTCTGAACATGATAAGGATACTGGAAATACTGAACATGGTTAAACTGAATGCAATGACCAAGTTTATAGCATACTGAGACTGAATACTGAACTATACTGATAACACGGTCAATGCAATAAAATTTGACTGAACTATAAAGGAGCTACTAATAACCGACATAAAACCACATGAGCTAAATGTGGAGTCCGATGTATACGCCCCATCGAAAGGACCCAATATACCCTGCAAAAGGTATAAAAGCATGCTGGCGTGATCACTAAAATGTAATGCCCAACGAAGGGGACTTATCCTATGAGGCACGTAGTTCTGGGACTTGAGGGTGACTGACCCTAGTCCACTCGGTATTAAGCTTCTCCCAATTGGTTATGTAATTTAGCAATCTATAACGAAAATGTTGTAATACTGGATAACTCAAAATAATGACATGCTAACTGAAAATGCAACATTAATGTACTGATAATGAAACATTTTTAACTGGAGTATGTATAACTGAATAAACTGACCTAGCATGTGCAATTCATGAACTAAAAGAAGTAAATAGCTAGGGTTCTGAATTTATCCATAAATCTGGGCAGTTACGATACTGAATTCATGATAATACGATTTGGATCATTCTAACAGCTAAAACCCAACAATTCTAACATTTAAGAAACCCTAAGTCTAGGTAATATTAAGATAATCAAGAATCTGACTGAATTCTAGGGACCTAATGGGCAAAAGGAATCCACTAGTGAAATCCCACATACCTGGTGACGAATTCCACAGAGAAATATTTTGATTTCGGGGCTGGGACTAATGAAACCTTGTTGCATTCTTGAACTAGGGTTCTAGACCTCTTTTTCCTCTTACGCACTAATTTTTCTAAGTTTTGAAGAATGATCTGACTTGGGTAAGTTCTAGTTATGTTTCTAGGCTAAACCTGACAAAAACTACGTAGTTTAGGGTTTAAACGACTTAATTTAGGATTCCAATGCATAAGGAAAAGACCAAAAAACCCCTGACTTAACTATTTTTGGGGTCACCGATGGATCGTGGATCGATCGACGGTCCGTGCTGGTCAACCGTCGATCGGCGACTGGGACTGGAATTTGGGTGTCTGACCTACGGCCCTAGAACACGGAGTGTGGTCTGACCTACAGTCCGTAGGTCTTGGCGTAGGCTGACCCTTAGCTGATTTCCTAAGGGTTTCTGGGACTTAAAGTTGGGGGTTAACACACGGCTTGACCTACAGTCTGTAGGTCCCGAAGTAGGTGGACCCTTAACTGGATTTCTGGACTTCTTCTGGAGAGGGCTGTAGGTGACCATCCACGGACCATCAGTACGGACCGTGGGTCACCCTACGGTCCATAAGTGGTGCCCGTCAGTGGCACCTGTAGCTTCTAAAATCTGCAATCTGGTCTCTTTAGGATACGGGGTGTTACATTATCTCCCCCTTGGGAACATTCATCCTCGAATGAAGTCTAAACTAGCCGAAAATGGAGGGAAAGAGCTGCAAACCCCACCATTAAACATTGGAAACTGATTTCTGACTGAACTAAGTTCCAAGAACATGCAAATATGCTGAAAATGCAAGTACAAACTGAAGGAACATGATGCTAAGACTGAAATTGAACATGAATGATTGAATAATTGAAGAGGAACTATTACCTCAAGCTGGAGAGGAATCGGAAGGAAAGAGGTTAGGATACTTGGCCTTCATGGCTGCTTCTGCTTCCCAAGTAGCTCCCTCTACGGACCGACTCCTCCACAAAACCTTGACTGAAGCGACTTCTTTGTTTCTCAACCTTTAAACCTGACGATCAAGTATTTCAACTGGTACCTCTTCATAAGTGAGACTATCCGTCACAGCCACACTTTCTAAGGGTACAATAGATGTTGGATCACCCACACACTTCTTCAACAATGAAATGTGCAAAACCGGATGCACTGCTGCTAGTTCTGTTGGCAACTCTAACTCATAAGCCACTTTACCAACCCTTTTCAAGATCTTGTAAGGGCTTACATATCTAGGGCTGAGTTTCCCTTTCTTGCCAAATCTCATCACCCCCTTCATAGGTGACACTTTTAGGAAAACCCAATCATCAATTTTGAACTCTAATTCCTTTGTCCTTACATCTGCATAGGACTTCTGGCGACTCTGGGCTGTCTTAAGTCTATCAAGGCTACTTCACCTACTTCAAACCAACCAACTGGAGATCTACACCTATGCCCATATAATGCCTCATAAGGGGCCATCTGAATGTTGGAATGGTAACTATTATTGTAGGCGAACTCTATAAGAGGAAGGTGATCATCCCAACTACCCTTGAAATAGATCACACAAGATCTCAACATGTCCTCTAAGGTCTGAATGGTATGCTTTGCATGACCATCCGTCTGCGGATGAAATGTTGTGCTAAGATTAACCTGAGTACCAAGACCTTTCTGAAATGACTTCCAAAAATGAGAGGTAAATTGAGGACCTCTATATGAGATGATATACACAGGAACCCCATGCAACCTGACTATCTTATTAATGTAAAACTTGGTGTAGTCCTCCACCGAATTTGTAGTCTTGACCTCCAAAAAGCATGCAAACTTAGTAACTCTATCAATTATCACCCAAATAGAGCATGTTGTCTGCGAGTGCGAGGTAAACATGTGATGAAGTCCATGCTGATCTATTCCCACTTCCAAGTAGGAATGTCAATTTCTTGAGTCATACCTCCTAGTTTCTGATGTTCTACCTTGACTTACTGATAATTGGGGCACTTAGCTACAAAATCCGTTATATCCCTTTTCATACCATTCCACCAAAAGACTCCCCACAGATCATGGTACATCTTAGTGGCGCCTGGATGAATAGAATATCCAGAATCATGGGCTTCTGTGAGAATCAGTTGTCTCAACTCACCCACCTTAGGAACATATAATCGACCCTGGTAGAGAAGTACACCATGTCTCCCTTGGGAGAAAACCTCAACTCTCTGCTGATGGACTACACCCTTTAGTTGAAGTTTTATTGGATCATTGTCTTGTTTTTCCTTAACCTCCACTACCAATGAAGATTCTGACCCATTCTGGACTGTTACACCACTATCTGATATGCTCATAAAACGAACTCCTAAGTGAGCAAGTCTATGAACATCCTTTGCTAATTTCTTTATTTCTTCCTCAACATGTGCTACACTACCCATAGATAGTCTATTAAGAGCATATGCTACTATATTTGCCTTACCATGATGGTAATGCACACTCATATCATAATCCTTGAGGAATTCAACCCATCTCCTCTGGCGAAGATTCAAATCTTTCTGGGTGAACACACACTGAAGGCTCTTATGGTCTGTGAACATATCTACGTGAACACCATACAAGTAATGTCTCCAAATCTTAAGTGCAAACACCACTATTGCAAGCTCGAGGTCATGAGTTGGTTAGTTCTTCTCATGCACCTTAAGTTGTCTAGAAGCATAAGTTATAACCTTACCTTGCTTCATCAACACACAACCTAGGCCAACTCTAGACGCATCACAATAGATCACATAACCATCTGAACCCTCTAGTAGAGTCAAAACAGAAGTTGTAGTCAACCTAGTTTTCAGTTCTATGAAGTTCTTCTCAGAATCATCTAACCACTGAAACTTGACCTTTTTCTGAGTCAACTTAGTCAACGGAGATGTTATGGATGAAAATTCTTCCACAAACCTTCTGTAATAACCCGTTAGACCTGAGAAACTTCTGATATCTATAGGAGAGGTAGGTCTGGGCCATTGTTTCACTGCTTCTATTTTTTTAGAATCCACTCGAATCCCTTTGCTAGACACAATATGCCCAAGGAAAGAAATTGATTTTAACCAAAACTTGCATTTGCTAAACTTAGCGAATAACTGGCGATCTTTGAGAGTTTGCAGGAAAACTCTCAAATGATTGTCATGTTCTTCCTCATTCCTAGAGTAAATGAGGATATCATTAATAAAGACGATAACGAACAAGTCCAAATACTGCTTGAACGTTCTGTTCATCAAATCTATGAAAGTTGTAGAAGCATTGGTTAGTCCAAATGACATAGCTATAAATTCTTAATGACCATACTGAGTTCTGAAGGCTGTCTTTGGAATTTCACTATATTTGACTTTGAACTGATGATAACTGGATCTGAGGACTATCTTTGAGAAATGACTAGCACCCTGAAGTTGGTCAAACAAGTCATCAATCCTGGGGATGGGATACTTATTCTTGATTGTGACTTTGTTCAACTGCCGATAGTTAATGCACATTCTGAGGGAACCATCTTTCTTCTTCAAAAATAACACTGTGCACCTCATGGCGAAGTACTAGGCCTGATGAAGCCCTTATCTAGAAGGTCTTTCAGCTGCTCTTTCAATTCCCTAAGCTCTGTGATGATTCCATGATTTAGACTTATTTAGGACTTTATTTGGATAGATTTTGTGTCCTCAAATGCTTGTTTTGTGCCAATAACTGATCTAAAATAATTGATTTCCGAGTATATGGATTGAAGAACGAAGCATGGATACTATTGTGCAAAAAGGAATAGAGCAACTGAAAGAACGATGAAAAGAAGGCCTGGTGATCGCCCAGTCCATTGGGCGAGTCGCCGAATGGCCACTATCTCACCTAAAGTTTTAGTGTGCCAAGCCCTGAAGAAAAAAATCAATTTGGCGAGAGAAAGGAGCAGTGGGCGTGTCCCCGAGTGGTTCCGCCGAAGAAGCGTTAGATCGCCTAAAGTTACAGAACTTGAGGATGCTAAAGGCCAAACCGAAAAGGGGATGAAACTGACCAAAGGGCGGATCGTCGAGCTGATCGGCGATCCCAACTTACTGCGCCGAATGGTCCTTCGCAGCATATTTTTGACGACTATAAATACATTTTCAAACATTAATCTAAAGGACCTTTATCATAATCTTAGTTTCAATTTTTAGAATTTTGAGTTTTGAACTCTGAGTATTGAGACTAAACTTTTCCTTAACTTTAAAGAATTGAAGTTTTCCATTTTTGAGAAATTGGAAGTGGGTCTTTGAGATTCTTCAATTTAGACCTTTGTAAAGATGAAATTAATCTTACCTAGTTGATGGAAACACAATTTGGGAACGATTTCTATCTTTTTATGATGTCTAGCTAAAACCCCAATTCTTGGGGTGTGATTATGTGATTATGTGATTATGAGTTGATTTATCTTGTAGGTATTTCTAATTGTTAGTTTAAATATTGCTTAGAAGTGATTTCATTCAGTAATTGTGGTTTAATTTAAAGGGTTGTAGTTGCAAATGTATTCTACCTTCGTGTTGTTTGCTTGGTCGAGAGAGAGGTTCTTAAACAAAAATTACTGAATTGAGGACCTAAACCTACATCATGAGAAGATGTAGCGCAAAGTATGCGTCAGTACTTGAAAGGTACTGAGCATGCATGATGGATTAAAGCTGAATAATAACATAATTGAACAAGAAAATAAGCAATGATGTAATTTTGAACATGATAAGGATACTGAAAATACTGAACATGGTTAAATTGAATGCAATGACCAAGTTTATAACATGTTGAGACTGAATACTGAACTATACTGATAACATGGTCAATGCAATAGAATCTGACTGAACTGTAAGGGAGCTACTAATAACCGACATAAAACTACACTAGCTAAATGTGGAGTCTAATGTATACGCCTCATCGAAAGGACCCAATATACCCTGCCAAAGGTATAGAGGCATGCTGGCATGATCACTAAAATGTAATGCCCAACAGAGGGGACTTATCCTACGAGGCACGTAGTTTTGGGACTTGAGGGTGATTGACCCTAGTTCACTCGGTATTAAGCTTCTCCCAATTGGTTATGTAATTTAGCAATTTATCACTGAAATGATGTAATACTGGATAGCTCAAAATACTGACATGCTAACTGAAAATGCAATATTAATGTACTGATAATGAAACATTCTTAACTGGAGCATGTATAACTGAATAAACTGACCTAGTATGTGTAATTCATGAACTAAAAGAACTATATAGCTAGGATTCTGAATTTATGCATAAATATGGGCAGTAACAATACTGAATTCATGATAATACGATTTGGATCATTCTAGCTGCTAAAACTCAACAATTCTAACATTCAATAAACTCTAAGTCTAGATAATATTAAGGGAATCAAGAATCTGACTGAATTCTAGGGACCTAATGGGCGAAAGGAACTCACTAGTGAAATCCCACATACCTGGTGATAAATTCCATGAAGAAATATTTTGATTTCGGGGATGAAACTGATGGAACCTTATTGCGTTCTTGAACTAGGGTTCTTGACCTCTTTCTCCTCTTACGCTCTAATGTTTCTAAGTTTTGAAGAATGATCTGACTTAGGTAAGTTCTAGTTATGTGTCTAGGCTAAAATTGACAAAAACTATGTAGTGTAGGGTTTAAACGACGTAGTTTAGGGGTCCAACGCATAATGAAAAGATCAAAAGACCCCTGACTTAACTTCTATCGGGTTCACCGACGGACGAGACCGATGGACCGTGGATCGGCCAATAGTTCGTGCTGGTCAACCGTCGATCGACGACTAGGACTGGAGCTTGGGGGTCTAACCTATGGCCCTAGACCATGGATCGTGGTCTGACCTACGGTCCGTAGGTCCTGGCATAGGCTGACCCTTAGTTGATTTCTTGGGGGTTTCTGGGACTGAAAGCTGGGGGTTGACCCACGGCCCTGGACCATAGATCATGGCCTGACCTACGGTCTGTAGGTCCCGACGTGGGTGGGCCCTTAGCTGTATTTCTGGACTGCTTCTGGGGAGGGCTGCAGGTGACCATCCACAGAGCACTAGCACGGATCGTAGGTCACCCTATGATCCGTAAGTGCTGCCCGTCAGTGGCACCTGTAGCTTCTGAAATCTGCAATCTGGTCTGTGTAGGATACGGGGTGTTACATAATCTATACATAATTCAATATCTCTATCCAGAGGCATACAAGGAAGATTCGTAGGAAATAACTTCTGACATTCTGAAACCACTGGGACTGACTCAAAAGAAGAGGACTTCGCCCTAACATTTAGAAGATGACCCGTGAAGGATGAACAAATCTTCCCCACTAATATTTTTGCTTGAATTGAAGATATGATCTTCACTGACTTAGGCCTGCACACACATTTCCACTCTAGTCTATCCCTATCAAAAATTTCTAAAGTTATTGTCTTAGAATAATAATTTAACACAACATGATAAGGAGACAACCAAGTCAAACATAGTATCACATCAAAGTTTAGTATATTCAAAATAACCAAATCTACCCAAGTCTGAAAATCCACAAACACCATAGAGCATGAATGATACAGATGGATCACTACCACAGACTCCCCAATCGGGGTAGAAACATAAGTAAGAGAATCAAGAACATCGCAAATCAAGTCTACACCCAAGAAAAATTTAACAGATAGTAAGAATATGTGGATCTTGGATCAAATAAAATAATAGTCATCTAGCCACAGACGAGAATGGTACATGTTATAACAGCATCAGACGTCTCGTCCTCATACGTGCCTGGAAGGCATAACAATGGGCCCTATCATCAATACAAGACAACCTCTCTAGATGGGTATGTATTTCCATGTATTTCTGTTACCTTTATTTCCACGACCTCCCTGACTATTACCTCTGCCCCCTTGTAGGCGTCCTCTGCAATTGCTACCTCTAGTTTCTTTACATATCAGTCACCTTATTAAAAATCTTCCCTGCAGAATTCATGTGAATAGATCGAACTTGTAACTCATTATTTAGACCTTTAACATAGACAACAATCCTCTCATCCTCAGTGTCTAATAGTTGGGTAGCATAGTGAGACAAGGCATATAACTTAGTCTCATAAGTTGCAACATACATGTTAACCTTCTCAAAGGCCATAAACTTGTCCCTCTTGCTATTTCTGATAGTACGGGGCACATATTTTTCTAAAATACGGCATGAAGTTGGTCCCAAGTCATCGGAGGAAAAGCTGACGAACGACACTCCACATGAGTCCTCCACCATTGCTTGGCATCACCCACTAACCGTACATAATAACCTTTACTCCATGTTGTTCTACAATATCCAACTTATGAAATCTCTCATAACCATCTAGAATAAACTCGAAAACACCCACATTCTCTATACCATGAAATGAAAGAGGTTTTAGTTTCATGAACTTGTTCAAAAACTCATGCTCGATCTTAGTCATGACATGGCGTAGTACTGGAAAAAATAATACATTTGTACCATAAGCTTCATCCATCCTGGGGTTGTGGCAACAACGGGATGGACACCCAAAACCTGATTAGCCGATATAGTGAGAGTGGTTCCAATACCCACCAATCCACTCAACAATGCTAGCACCTACTGAATAACCTAACATGACATAGGGTTCTAAATCATCCTTATGTACTACCTCAACCTCCTCTTTAACATTATCCTGGGTAGGGGGAGGGGTCACCATCTTTGGCTCAACCGCTGCCTGAGCTCCACCCCTAGTGGGTGTTGCTCTTCATCTACCCCTTCCTCACCCTCAAGTCGTTGGTTCTGCAACTCAAGTTGCTTCCCTTGCTTATTTCTTCTGGTGTTAACCATCTCAGACTAAAGAATGAATGGAGTTATATACTAATTTAGATCACTAGATACCAATTGGAATCAAGCTATAGCATGAAGGAATAATGAGGATATAGTTTCCTTAAGTCTGATAGCCTCTCAAAGAAAAGTAAATATGTCTTTGTAACATTTTACAAGACTCTACTAGACCCATTTTGGTACAATGAGATCAACCAACCTAGGACTCTGATACCATCTTTCTCATGACCTAAACCACCGTGAAAGGCACCCACGCTAAACCACGTTGGGAGAAACAATTATCGAAGACAATACTTAACCAACTAAACAGCTAAAAACCAGTTACATTAATTAAAGCTAATATTCATAACTAAAATCATCAACAGAAAAACTTGTTGAAATAATACCCTAGAATTTGAAAGTCGTGTACCAAAACATCTAGCATAGTTTAGAATACTAGGATGCAACCCCCAAAAAAAGAAAAATAAGTCCGAACAATGGACTAGAGAGAGCACATAAATCCATGGCAGCCCATAAGAAACAGTTCACCCTTAGATTCAGGAAACGTTTGTATCTCTACTAATGTCGTGCAACAACCGTTAGATATGTCCCGTACTCAATAAAGAAGAGCACGTGCAGTTTCTGTAGACAAAAATAGTGTACAGGTAGGATTATTGATCAGCTTCAAAATACGAAATATGAACAAATAACTATAACTTAGTTAAATAAGATAAAACATGTATAGCCCAAGTTAGTGAATATAAACAAGACCCTCAGTGATCAACCTGACTTAACGACCACGTGAGACCAACATCATAAAAACAACCATATATATGATTCCACACACCTTTCAAGTAACCCAGACCACCTAAGAATCCCTAAGACATTATATATGGTGTTTAACATGCTACTCTGATCTACACAAGAACCCCTCCAGTATTTTAACACAATAATTTAGCCACTAATGGACCAACATATAATAATTACATCACAAGAAATAACCATTGATATGTAGTAGAGGCATACTAGGTAGGTCCATAGGAAATACTGTCACAATTCAAGACTACCCCCTAGACGTGGCATAGTACCTAGAATTATGAGAGACTTTAAGTGAACCACAGGACATAACATGACACTAAGAAAACATATATAACTTAAATAAAGAGAAAAATGTAATAAAGTCTCAAATGATAATCTCAACATAACATGGAAAATTTAAGTACAAGACACATATATGGAAATACTAATGTCTGACATAAGCCTCTACTACACTATGACAATCCCTAGCTTACTTAAACAATCTGAAAGCGAGATAATAAAATATGAAACAAACATAAGAAAAGCATAAGTGTGGCATGTACTCAAACCATAAGGACTCACCAAAAGTTGAGCTAGTTTGATTAGAGTATATAATAATTACGACCGAATAGATATGTATTAAAATCTATATTATAAGTCAATATAGGCATAAGAATGTATATGATCAGTACTCAGAAGTACTAAATATGGGAAAATGCATAAACATGACATAATAATATGATGATTCTGAAAACATGATAATGCAATGACAAAGTAAACATAACATGAACTGGTGATCTGATTTCATAAAACATAGTACAAGGTCCAAACAATATTTTGAAAAAGTCATAATTATAACATATGTGGGAGATACCATTAACCGACATAAATCGTGTGAGTTATAACATAGAGTCCATCACTACTCCAACACTAAAAAGAGAGTGTCCTAAATTCCAAGGTAAAGACCATAATCATGAGCTTCGGTGGATCCACTAGCTAGAGTCAATTAAGACTAAGTTCTACGGGGGCATGTCGTTCTGGGACTTAGGTAATCGCCACTAATCTAACTCGGTGCTACGTAAACTCCCAACAGAAAACATACATAATCATGATCATACTCTTTGAAACAGTAAGAATCTAGTAATACTGAATCATTCATGAAAATATGATAATCATAAGAATAGCTCCTAAAATCGATTTCATAACATAGTCTTAAGAAACACTTTAATCGAAAGCATATAAAGCATGATAGTCTTTCATAATTAGAGATATTTCAATCACAAGCACCATAATTTCATGTAAACTTGTTGACACTCTATCTAAAAGCATCCTTGATTCATAAAATCCTTCATAATCCTAATGCATGCATAGTAACATAGCTTAAATCATGATCATAAAATACTTGCATAGCATGGATCCATGAAAATATCATTGAAAATATTGAATTATGATCAAATCATACATAATAAGATCAATCATGAAAAATAAACTTAAATTCAATTGAACCCATAAGAAATCATAAAACTCTAGAAATGGGTAAGAATCATAATTGAGAAATTGAGGTTTCTTTGGACTCAATGGGTGAAAAATAACCCATTGATGAATTCTCACATACCTTAATGAAACTCTAAGTTGAATTCGCAGAAGAAAACTTGAAACCCTTGGATCTTTGATCTTGCCTTGGGAGAGAAAATTTGAGAGAGAATTTGGAGTTTAAAAGAATAAGGGTAAATGGGGGTGGTTAGGGTCTTAGGGATGAGTTATACCCTTCAAAATAGGCCTAAAATGATGTAGTATAGGAAATAATAGAGTAGTAAAATACCTAATTAACCCTGAGAAAATAATTATCAGAACACTTTTCACGGAGGCATCCACGGACCGTACAACCCTTCATGGTCCATGAAGTTGCTCATGCACAGGAAGGGAGTTAAGTTCCTGAAGGGTCGATGTTAAAGGACCCATCCACGGTCTGTGTAACCTTCCGAGGGCCGTGTAGGCACCCAAGAAGACAAGTTTCCCTAAAATTTGAACGATGGCTTTAACGCGACAATCCACGATCCGTGTATCCTTCCACAGACCGTGCATGCATCCATGAAGGACAGGACTCCCTGAGTACTTGGAGGGGGGAGTCGGGTACACATATAGATCAACGGCCCGTGGACCTCTTCACGGTTTGTAAAACCACTCGTACAACCCACTTCAACATTTCCAATTTCTTATTCAACTCCACGAAACCCTTCACGACCAGTAATTCCTATCATGGTCGGTGAATTGGCCCGTACAAGTGACTATCTGCAACTTTTCATTTGATCTTCTACATTTTTTCAACTTTATCTAAGTTGGGCACTTCCGAGGTGTTACAATATCTCCCTATTGAGAACATTCGTCTTCAAATTAGACTCAACTAATTAGCATGAAAAGAGTAAGGGAAAGATGTAACAATCCAACATGAATATAAAATACATAAAAACTCATTAAAAAAAAAATATATATATATATATATGTGTGTGTGTGTATAAATCTGGATAATAAAAGTCTGACGTGACTCCTCTCTTTGGTCAGGATTGTTATTTATCTTTTTTATCAATTTTTCGGATTTTTCCCATAATTTGTTCTTTAAAAAAATCAGAAAAATAGGTACACTTAATTTTTATCTTTCTTCATTATTACTACACTATTTATATCTTCCTAAGATTCCTCCTTTTCCTTCTTTATTTTTCATTTTTTCTTACCAAAATAATTGTGCTTTTAAAAATTTCAGAAAATATTGTACTATTTATATCTTTCCAAAATTCCTTCTTTTAACTTCTTTATTTATTTTTAAAAACATTTACAAATATAATTGTAATTAAACTATTACAAACGTAATTTTTATTTATATATACAAAAATAAATAAAATCGGATATAGGCAAAGTTATATTTATCTCCTTTTTCTCTTCTTTGTTTTAATTTATTTCTAATTTTTCACAATTAATTATTTTAAAAACTCTTAAAATATTACAAACATAATTTTTATTTATATGTACAAAAATAAATAAAATCATATATAAGCAAAGTTATATTTGTTTCTTTTTTCTCTTGCTTTTTTTATTCCTTTCTAATTTTTCACAATTAATTTATTTTAAAAACTCATTTTTATAACTCACACCTCTACATTTATAAATGATACTCTTAATTATATTAAATTATTTACTTATTTTATTTTAAAAAAATATTTATTCAATTCAAACAACTTTCACCTCCCACTATAATTGTCTTCTTTATTATAAATGATACTCTTAACTATATTAATAAAATACTCATAATTATCTAATATTTCATATTTATTAATTTCTTTATTTAATTTTGCACGTCTTAAAAGATGGGAGAAAAAAGTATTTACTAATGTAATTTTTAAAAAATTTAAAAATATTTATTCAATTCAATCAACTACCTCCCACTATAATTGTCTTCTTTATTATAAATGATACTCTTAATTATACTAATAAAATACTCATAATTATATAATCTTTCATATTTATTAATTCCATTATTTAATTTTGCATGTCTTAAAAGATGGGAGAAAAAATTATTTACTTATTTTATTTTTTAAATTTTAAAAAAAAAAATTATTCACTTCAATCAACTTTTCACCTCCCACTATAATTGTCTTCTTTATTATAGATTTTAATGTATATTCATGTATTCACCCCCTTCAATTTTTATAATTCTTTATTAATTTTATTGATGTAGAGTAATAATATTTTTTAAATTAAATAAAGAAGGCAAAAGAAGGAACAAGGAATTAAAAAGAAAATAAGAATTCTTCTATTACAAATATATATATAGGTTAAGTTTTCATCTCCCATACTTTAATACATTATTACTCCACAATAATAAAATTAATTAAGAATTATAAAAATTGAAGGTAGAT
This sequence comes from Solanum piurae, assembly GCA_029582685.1. Lineage (NCBI taxonomy): Eukaryota > Viridiplantae > Streptophyta > Magnoliopsida > Solanales > Solanaceae > Solanum > Solanum piurae. The sequence continues at coordinate 910 of JAJOOO010012141.1, read as the reverse complement.
GAATACATGAATATATATTAAAATCTCTTAATAAAAAAAACAATTATAGTAGGAGATGAAAAGTTGATTGAATTGAATAAATATTATTTTATCTATATCGAAAAGCTTGGTACATATAACATATTTCTTCTAAGGTAATTTTATGGACTCAATTTTTAAATTCATAAAAGTAAATTCTGCTCCTATTTTATTTCAACTTCTTTTATGATATATAATATTCTTAAATTAAATTTGTTCAAAAATATGATTAGTGATTGTTACTGTGTAACTTGGACAACTATTTTTAAGTTTATGACTCAAAAATATAGGCAAAGGTTAATTTTATAGCAAGAAATTCAAAAGAAAATAAGAAGTCTTTTATTACAAATAAATCATTTGTATTGGTTCATAAAATTAATAACATGCACTATGCATAATATATGTTAATGCATTTGAAATAATTGTTATGAGTAGTGGGAGAGTCAAAACTATTCACTAAGTAACGGTATTATTTTAATTTTTGAGCAACTTACAAAAATGACTATATTTATAGGGTTATTAAAGTTCAATAGCTATAAGTATGATATTTATAAAAAATGACTACAATTTAACTCTTTTTCTAGTTATATTATTGTATATGTTTTTTATTTTTCTATTTATACACTGATACAGTTTTAATTACAATGAACTAAATAAGGAAATTGTATTAATTGTACAAATTAAAATTAGTATCTTTATTTATAAAATTTAAAGTATTAATATATCAAGGATACAAGAATTTGTAAAAACTTAATGTATTAATATATTAAACACGATAAAGTATAACAATTTAACATATGAACACGATAATTTGAAAAATGAATACATTGTTGTTAAACAAAAAATGAATACACCAATATAGTATACATATGAATACATTGTTGTTAAACAA
>JAJOOO010012140.1:0-41738 GCA_029582685.1 Solanum piurae | reverse complement strand
TTATTTCCCCCCCCCCCCCCCCCCCGCCCCATTCGCTAACAATACCTAAAAATTCAAATGTAAATATAAGTCATAATTCAATTGACCATCCTTCGCCGTATGCAACTACGCCCTAGGTCAATTTACAAAGCACTTCTTAATAAACGAAACAAACTTCAATGGAAGTTCAACTATTTTTGAGAAAAAATAGAATTTGTCATTGAATTCTTCGACTTTTGGTTTATCTGGAGAAGAATTTCCCAAAAATTGTGATGATGATGAAGTGCTTCCATCGAAAAAAAATTGAATTTTTGAATTTTGGTATATGAATTGGTTGATTTTTCAGAAGATCACCGAGGCTAACATACTTATATTCAGCCATGATTTCCTTAGAAATTTTTTTTGGGTGAAATTAGAACTTTTTTTTTTTAAAAGAGTAAAGAAAAATAATGTTTGTGTATTGGAAAAAAATATATGGGAGGATATATATAGCACAAAGTACAATTATTTATATAAGATGCTTGTAATATGATTATAGATTATGTGACATCTTTCTTTCTTGGCATAATAGTGGATTAATTAATTAATTATAAGTTTATTAATGATGAATGAAAAAAAATACAATCAAACTTCTTTATAATAATTTAGTTTATTCGAAACATTTATTACATACATTTTATAGTAATGAATATTGCTATACACCTTAAAAAACAATTAACATTTAAATCATATTGGTTGTTATAGACGAAAAATACCCATAATTTTTTAAAATTTATGTTTAGAAGATTATTTGTTATTTAATTTTATAATATCAAATGATAGTAATAATTCACTAATAAAAATCCTTGAAAACTAATAATAAATTTATAATGATGAATCTTTGACATTTCTTCACTTTCTAGTTCCTCGCATTATGCATTGAAATGGATTATTTTGGTCCTTTCCTCGAAAACGATTCCATTTGTTATCATGAAATAATTTTATAAAAAATGGATGTTGAACTTGTTATAAAGAGGTGTGATTGTGATGGCCACATAACGAGATTAATTTCAGGTACGATCAATAAGCGAGTATAATCAAATGTGATACAACATCACTACTATGCATAACTAAAATTTTCTTGCTATTGACTTAAAACTCCCATGAAAAATGAGTCGTTCGCGGTGTATACTCAGTGTATAACTTGTATATAACAAATATATTATCTGCATATAATGTACACACATTGGTTATACTAGCTAAAACAATTTAGTTAAAAAAAAAGTATTTGTTGTTGTGACTTTGTTGGGCTACTGTGTAAAAATTCCATAAAACTATAGTAAGTAATTAGAAACTTGCAATGCACTATCAAATATACAGCATATATAATTGGATTTCAAGAGACAACAAGATAAAAAGAGCAATCTTATGCACAAAGCATCTCACGTTCACGTATGATTCGAAAAAGGATCACACCCCAGACAACCTACTCTAATGTGTAAGCATTAGTGACTATTTTCACGTCTCAAACACATAGAAGAGACAATAAGATGATAATACATATTCCAATGTGATGTCCACAGTACCAAAAACTACAATTTGTGTTATTACAGAGCGATAATATTATTAGCTCTCTCAAGAATCTGCTACACAATTTAACGGTCGATTTACGCAAATAGCCATTTTTACGGCCTTGTACATAGAAGATGGCAATTTTTTCGAAACTAGACCAGTGGTCTGAAGTTTATAATCCAAAACTACTATTCAAACCACGGGTCTAATTTCGAAAAAGTGGCCAACTTCTAAATACAACGCGACAAAAGTGGCCACCTGGTGTAAACATCACCATTTTATCTTACAACATAAATGAACTAGTTTACAAAAGCAAGCTTTCGTCTCTCTCGATAGCTCATTATAGCATTTAAATTCTACACACTGATCATAATATACATGATAACATAATAGCCGAGGAATTCACAATCTCCGGACCTAAGTAAACGTGCAGCTAAGTTCATGAGTACTTCAAATGTGTGAAGTCACCTAGTTAGAGTTGCAAGAACAGAAGCAGAGAAAGTTCAGCGTACTCGTGGTGAATCTTGATCACTCTCCAGAAAGAAGACTGATCATGTGCTTCAGAAATGACGAACTCTCACTTCTCTGCAGCATTCTTTAGTTGACAAAATGAGGCACGACGTAGCTGCTTTGAGCTTCGTTGCTCAGAAACAATGTGATCCCCTGAGACACAATCATACAATTTGTCATTGCAACTAGAAGTATGGTATTCTTTTATCCATTTGAAAGAAACCTCAAATCATTTAAAATGGATTGTGATAACAAGTTTACCATCAATAGCTTCTGGTCGGGAGAGGATCATAGTCGTAAGCATCACCAGCCTTGATAAACCGTCCCTTCACACGCCTTCTGACATCAGCTCTTGCCTTACGGGAAACATATCTCACTCGCTTGTCAAATCTATTACATTATAAAAAAGACTATTAAAAGGTACTCATAACCTACTCTGGAATCATGGTGCACATAAGCTAAATAAACAAGGTATCTCAACCAGTTCTAAGGAACTAAAGACTCTTATTAAGACCATCTCCAACTAGGGATGGCATGGGGCGGTGTAGGGCGGGGGCGGTGCGGGTTAAGCTTAACATATACCCGCCCCGCCCCACATTAATTTTAAAAAAACTCACTTCAACCCGCCCCGCATTCGCCCCGCCCCACACAACCTTAAACCCGCCTCGCCCCGCCCCATTGCCATCCCTATCTCCAACCCAACACCAAATCCTAAATTTGGTGTTTTGAGCTCCAACCCACAACAAATTTGGTGTAACACTATTCATCACACCAATTCACTTTTTGAATATTATTTCATTATACAAACTTCTAATTAAACATTATATAAATTGTATGTTTTAATTAAATCTCTTGTATATTTAATTATATTTTATGTAATATTTTTATAATATTAATTTTAGATATAAAATTTAGCTTTTTTATAAATTAATTTTTCTATATATGATTTTTTTTTTAAATTAAATTTATGTTAATTCTACTATAAATTATAATTGGATATAACTACAATTAACCTTCACAAAAATTAAAAAGGCAAACATTGCTCATTTTGAACTACGTAATGCATTAATAGAGCATTTATGGGAGCACCGTAGTGATCTTGAAAGTTGAATATTTATGTAGAATTTAAAATAATTTTTTCAATTATGTAATGCTTATTTAATTGTATTTCATTAATGATTTCACTTTTATTTGTATTATCCATTATTATGTATAATGTATAATATTTGCTAGCATTTTATATTATTTAAACAATTATGGTACAAAATAATTTTATATTAAACGATTATAAAAGGAAATAATATGAATTATATATGGTGATTGTTTTAGAAAGAATTTGCTTTATGAAATAAGAAAATATAAATGAAATCAGAAATAATAATATAATAATGAAGAGAGAGAATAATATTCCTTTTTGGTGTAAAATTTGGTGCAGTGGGTTGAAGTTGATTACACCAAAAATAGCAATGACACCAAATTTGGTGTAAAATTTGATGTTTGGGTTGGAGATGCCCTAAGAGTGGTACCATTTCTCAGTTTCAATGTGATACGATTACGCAACTGAAAAAAACTTGAGATGCTACTGACACGTGCATATGACTAATGACTTATCAACGACTAGTAAACAAGAACTTACTTCCTTGTCTTCTTTTTTTCCTTGTAGCGCAACACAGCATTGCTCCTGCTAGTCGATGTCGATGAAATTTCAGTACATGGAGGACACCAAGGTGGCTCGCCCATTAGGAGCATCGGGGAGACTCCACAGTCTTGGTGATCTCCAGCACTGCATTCTCCACCAGTTTGGTTGGAAACTGAGAGACTAGATTGTCTAGCAAAGTAAAGGATAGAATCCGTCTTGCAGCTCATCATGGAATCTGCAGATGCTGCATCGCTACATGTTGGCTGCACTGTATTCACACGCCAATTTGATGACCCCTGGTAAAGTATTAACAGATTTAGGTTCATCCACATTTAGTATGACTGGCATAAGACTTACCCGGCAAGATCAAAGAATAATCACAGACGACATGATAAAGAGCACCAGAACACAATAAGACGAATATAGTGATATACCGTTCACAAACATAAAGATGTTGGAAGTAAAAGAGAGAAAATAGACGTTCTGCACTACAGGAAGGAATCAATATTTTGTTTTGGTATCTAGTACTAGATCGTTGAGGGTCTATCAGAAACAACTTCTCTACCACGGTAGGGGTAAGGTTGCATATACACCACCCTACCCAGAACCCACTTGTGGAATTACACGGGGTATGTTGTTGTTGTCATATCTAGTACTAGATCCTGCTAAAGGTTGGCGAACCAAAAAAAGATATGTCATCCAGTAGCAGAAGGAATGTGTTGCAATTAAGAAGTCAGATTACCAGCAAGAAAACCTTACTACTCTTCAATTGTCAAGCAAATCCAGATGAAAAATTACAAATGCCAATTACTTCAACAACGTAAAGTGGGCTCTAGAGAGGGTAGAGTATACACAGACCTTACCCTGACCTCATGGAGATCGAGAGGTTGTTTCCGAAAGACCCTTGGCTCAAGTACATCAAATCAAAATAGTTGTCAACGAATAAATACGGCAATGAAGAAAACAGGACAACTAATATGGAAAGCAAAAAAGGAACAGGAACTGATATGATAACAGAAATCAAAAAGCAAGAAACTACACGAATAAGGCTAATACTACGACACACAGTTCTCCAGACTACCACCAAACCTAATCCCACCAAAAATCGCGACAACAGTAAACAACCTATTAACCTTCTACCCGAATCCGTGGCCTTCATATCCTCCTAATAAAGTCAATTACTAAAAAAGTGATTGTCTCCACTCCAGAAATTGGTGGTCGGAAATCCTTCAAATAATTAATTTAGTTCTGTTGATTACACATATAAGTTTGGATCTAGCTCATACCCCATATAGGCAAGAGCAACAACAAGTCAACAACTATGTCTCAACCCAAGCTAGTCTGGGTGGTAGATGCTTTGGGACATAAAGCGCCAAGAGCGTAATAGAAATCGGATTAAGAACCAGCCTCAGGCATAGCATAGAATATGCATGGATTTTATGCTGCATACTAGTTCTGTTTGTAGCCGAGGGTCTATTGGAAACAACCTCTCTACCTCACAAGGTAGGGGTAAGATTTGCGTACACTCCACCCTCCCGAGACCTTACTTGTGGATCACACTGGGTATGTTGTTGTATTAGTACAGTCTGTGCCAGCTCTGACTACAGAAATCTGAACATCGTAATAACTTCACAGTAGACATTTTCTAAACATCATGCCAATGTTATTAATTCAAAAAAAAATAGCAATGATGAATGAACAGAAATACATATCCAAGATGGTCTTTCCTACCAATTCTTTGGGAACCCTTACATGCTAATTCAGCAAGTTGTCCGTCTTCTGTTTCTCGACTGACTTCTAACCCCTTTCTCTTAGTCCTCCCCCTCTCACAAACTAAATGAATTACCCACACAATAAAAACAGAAAAATACAGCTAAAATGCAATGCATTCTTCAAACACTGCACATAAACAACAAACTGTAGAATGTATATGACAATATGTAATAATACTCTGAAATATTTCAAATGTTCTATTGACTTGTCTATGATAAAATAAAGGGAGTGGTTAGTGAAAAAATATAGCAGGAGCAATCGCACGCCTGCATGTGTACGATATCTACAGGCCAGAATAAAATTTCAATAACTATAGATGATTTAACTGTTTAATATTTGTTGAAAGAAACTAATTTCCTTTTTTGTAACTGAGACACAGTGAATTCATTAAAAGCATCAAAACGCAGCATTTGACATCACATCCAAAAGTTTAAGAAAAACAGACATAGTCCAAAACCTGATACAACATATAGCATAATTGTCCAACCTACCGTGATTGAAAAGAACCAATGAAACTAGTATTATGTAAAAGGAGTCCTACTATTAATAGTACACGGCTACGATAGATATAAGCTTCCAACTCTCTTTACCTGAAATCAGTGCTGGGACCATCAACTATCAAGAACTTAGAAGGAACCCTTAATCATGCGAAAATACTAGATTCCAGCACCTCAAACCAGATTGGTTATTTACTAATTGGTGCATCAGTCGCAGGTCCTAAAACTTTAGCTAAACTATAGGAAACTTTCCTCATGCAACATACTACTGTTTTTTATTATTTTTATAAACCGTGGTCTCTAGTCAAGCTTGCGTGCACCTCGACTAATACCACGGAATACCTGTCACCTTCACCAGCAACAGGTACCCAGTAACTCCTTAAGATACTACTGTTTTTTCCAGTCCAATAAAGGTTGGAAAGCTAGAAGTATTCCTTCTGCTACATCCAACGGGTACTATTAATGCCAATTGCTTGAATGGGAATTGATCCATTTAAGTTGCAAATACCGATCAAGTGACAAATATCAGAACTAGCAAAAAACTCAAAAGAATCTATCTACCTCTTATCTTTGTATTGTACTTTTTGCAGCTAAATTTATAATGATTCAGCCACCAGAACCATATTCCATACGGGTTTTGACTCACTATTCAGAGGTTTGAGTCCTTCCATCCCAGATCAATTTCTCTCACTTCAACCTAATGTTGACAGCGGATACTCAAGTTTATTGGAAGTATCCCAATGGTGTAATGCCTTGAAAACTCACAAGAGCACCGATATCTTCACCTTAGCTCCAAAAGGTAATTTACGACTACCAGTCATACAATGAAACAACATGTTTATTGCTGCTGGGTGACTAGGGATGAGACCAAACTGACCATTGTATGGGTACACCGGTGATTAGATTAGCTCTCTCCCCCTTTAAGAAATATTTAAAATGGTTCATGCTATAAACTAATGAAGACTGGGTCCCCATCCCCTGACAGTTGAGTGAGGCATTCTCTCTTTCCTTCTCTTTACAAACAAAAGAAGGCACAAACTAGAAAACTACAAAAGAACATTACACATTTGGTGGACATCCTTCAACATGAAGAGAAATGTTTCTGATAAGTAGTGTCAAACTGTAAATGAAGAGAAATGATTATACTAACTAGACATGACGAGAGAAAAAGTCAAGTAATTCATAGGTTCTTGATCTAGCTAACGTAATAGTAATGGCATGCCATCACTGTGAAAAAACTAATAGTCAACGAAAATTATATGGCAGTTGAAGTATATGCAACAGTGTTAACATGATACAGTTAATCCTCAGACCCACCTCGGCAGCATTGACACCACGGTAGCTGTAGTCGGCACCTTTTATGTCCTTCATCCCAAAGAAGCTATCCAAATTTTCATTCTCAAATAGCTCATCCGGATAATTGAGAGAATCACCAAATAGCTCTTCATAATTCTCAATACTCAAGTCCACCGCATCCATAATGAGATTATCACAATAAGGATCCTCCTCAAATAAACTAGAGCCCTTTGCTCCCATATAGCAGCCCTGAAAGTCGATAAAGATAACAGCTCAAGAAAATTCTCAAAAGTGACAAAAGGAGAGACAATCATGCTTCAAGCACAGACATTTTCAGTCAACCATTTCCTCTCCTCCCCCCCCCACCCCACCAAGCCGTCAGGATTCAGGAATTAGGAGCAGAGTTGCTAAGCATTTGGCAAAATGATGTACGACATATCCACAAGATAAAAACAGAAAAATGTGGAAAAAGATCATTTCAAAAAAAAATTATCATCAATATAAAACAGTCCAAACTCGCATATAACAAACTAGCCAAGAAACATTTTAACAGGGAACAAATCCAGGACTACAAGTCTCTGAAGAATGGCACTTCTCAATTTAGAGGAACTGGACTTACCACAGACCGATTTCAAGAGAAACAAGGTGAACACATGCTAAATAACCAACTCAACCTTTGCCAGATACTAGGATGTAAATGCAATCAAATGCTAAATAAATAATATGGAGTTCTTCTGAAGATAGAAGAGAACGTCAGAAATTAGAGTTTATCTTTCCTCAATCATTTTGACACTCTTAGAACTCCACTAATTTCCTCTGAAGTGTAATAAAAGAACAATGCACTGTCAAATCCAAAATCAAGTTTGTTAGGCCATCCCTGAAGAATAGTTGTTGCAAGACAACCTTGGGTTTAAGGAGCAAGCAGCTAACAAAAGTGGGGCATTTTTATATCTACAGTCAATTGTCATAGCTTCATCAAGGACACGACACTAATGTCTTCCAAAAACATGGGAATCAGTTCCACAAAGTTCCATTCAGTATCAGGGAAAAAAATATCAGGCAAAAGCTATTCACTTCTACCAAAAGCATCAACTTAGATTACCTTCGACGAAGATCCAATAGGTGGTTCCACATTATGCAGCTTGTTGTCAAAAGTAGGCATAGACGATTCCACTAAAAGATTCGATTTTTCTGAAATATTCATCTCGTTCACTTCAACTGCAGCACACACATTTTGTGAGTTGTCCTTTCCTTGAGGATCTTGACCATCCCTAGGACGGTTATCATTGATGCTCATTGAACCCATTCTCTGTTCACAAGTATCACCAATTGAAGGGTCATCTAATAAAAATGACCAGATATTAGAAAGTTCAGCAGCGGAAGGACATCCCGTATAACAACTAAGTGCTTGTCTCTTGTGCATTGATGAACCTGAACTAGAACTAGCATGACCTGACCAATCACAGTTCTGGCAAAGAGATGTTCTCTCCTCAACACATCTAACAACAGCTGGTTGTGAATTACATCTTTCACATATAAGTGTCCTGGAATGACGTTGTGAAAGGGCATTTGCAGAATGAACATTTCGATCACACGACAAACATAAACAAGCTGCATCAGACCGGCAATATACAATTGATCTTTGCTCTCCACAGTATTCACATATATAACCCATAACTTTTTTTTTCTCAGTTATTCTAGACCAGAATCAATGTACAGATCTTTAACCTTCAAGCAGAAAGTTTACAACTTTTCGTGACAGAAGATGATTTGCTCAACTGATTTCGTACTCTTCTTCAATAAGGAACAAGAATCTGCATTATCAAAAGCTAATGAGTAAAAAAGATGCAATCTTTAATATAGTACAAGTCTATCCTTCATAATCTGATATCTTTTCCCATCCAAAATAAGAAAACTTACCTTCTTTCATGAATTCAAATTGAGATCTTGGTCAACAAAATAATACTTTTAAATTCAACTTAAAAGATAATAGAAAAGGAAAAATCAACTATGCCACTTTAGTCAATAAAGGGAAAAAAAGTGCTACAAACTAATTGAGAATCAATCATCCAGACAAACAGTGTAGAACTTTCACAGTCACAACTTCTTTTCTTTCTAAGCATCATTATTATCTACCACAAAAAACAAAAAAAAATTACATCTTTTTCCTTATTAAATTATCTTAAGCTAGAGGGGATAAAAATTTGAACAACAAGGTAAAAGGAATCATCAACAAAAGACATCAAAAACAAAGAGATTGAGCTCAAGAGAAGCATATAGAAAGATCTAAACAATGGAAATTTGAGAAACTTCAAAATTATCAGCAATCCACAAACAGATCAAACAAGAAACACCAAACAACCTCATAAAAGATTCAAGAAAAACAACCTCAATGAACTCAAAAAAAGCAAAGCCTTTTTAATAAAACATTAAAAAAAACAGAACCCCATGTCAAAAGTAAGACTTGCAAGCAATTTCAAACAATTGAAATTTGAGCAACATCAGAATTATCAGCAACTCCAACAAAGATTCAAGAAAAACAACCTCAATGAAATCAAAAAATAAATAAAAATCAGAACTTTACAAAAAATTCAAGAAAGTAACTAACCTTACCTGTTATAACCTTGAAGCTGACCAAAAAAATCAACACAACAAAAGGGAAACAAAGTACAGATAACCCCTTTTACAGCAGCTTTTTTTTTCTTTTCAAAGGTTAGAAGAAAACTCCTATCAAGAAAGATGACCTTTCTAAAATATCTTTCTCTATTTGTGTGTGGGGGTTGTTTTTGGAAGTCCCTTTTTTATAAAAAAATATTTTTTTTTTGGTATGTATATGCTGATGAACTGTTGAGTTGTGATAATATCTACAAATAAAATACTATTAAAGTTGATAAAAAAGTGCAGGAGAGAGAACGAGGGAAGGGGGGTGTCATGTGGGTCCCTGTCCTTTTCATGAAAAGGAAAAGTTAGGCCCTCCCCCCGCCCCCCACCTCACCCCCACCCAATTTGGTGGAAAAGTGTGTGATGTGGCACATTTTCTTTCCTTGATATTTTTAGTCTTATAAAAAAGCAAAAGAAAAGCATTTTGGCTGATGTCATGAATAATTTAGATATTTTAGAGGGAGTGATCGGACTTTGAGTAATTGGTAAAGTTATTATCACGTGATGAAAAGGTAACAGGTTCAAGCCTTGGGAACAGTCTCTTACAGAAATGCAAGATAAGATTGCCTACAGGCTGCACATAGGCTCATGTGGTTTGGTCTAGCCCTTTTCAGATCTTGTTTATAGCGAGAGTTTTAGTGCATCGGATAGTCCTTAGAGGAACTGATCGGAAATAATCTCTTTTAGATTACTTACAAAGGGAATAAAAGAAGATATTTTTTTCAAAATTTTATTTGTAAAAAATGAAGATCTCTTATGTTTTAAGTAACAAAATAATAGCTAAAATAGATTGATGCGAAATAACAAATATTTCACGGAACATAAGTTCATATTTCTCTAGTATAATTTTCCACAAGTTATGTTGTGAAAGGCATAACAAGTTAGCTTGTCTACGTAACTTCGTCCTACAAAATTTATGGAGAGCGAGGCAAATATTCAATTTCACGGCCCACAAATTATATTTAAAAAGTCATAACTTAATTTCTATCAAACTTATGACGAGATAAAAGTTCTCTAATTATGTGCACTAAATAATTAAGTATAAAGAATAAAGTTTATTTGTTATATATGTGTGACTAATTTTACATGATACATATTATTGTTCATTAGCACGAATATAAGATAATTATATACATCAAAATTTAGATAATTGTGAAATGATCACCTATTAATTAGTAAGTCACACGGTTCATATATAATTTAAATATGTTAAAGTACTTGTTAATTGTCAATTGTATAAGAATATTATAAAGAATTTTAAATTATTCTATATGCTTAGATTATGTAATCACTTATATAATTGTTTTAGCCGCTTAACCAATCAAATGAATCCACATGACCTCCATCATGTCAAAGTATTTTTTTCTTTTTACCAAACTATCCCTTTCAAATACCCCTCATGATTTAATTTGATTTTTTTGTTTTAACAATTTAAGAAATTAAATAGTATTTTTTTTAATTTTGTGATCTTAAAATAAATATATATAAAATGTATCAAAATATTTTAAATTTTTTGGTCTTAAATATATCGTGAGGAGAGTTAAAATTAAAAAGTTGTCGAAAATAAAGAGACATTCTTTTTTTAAATGAATTAAAAGGAAAAATGAAACGAACAAATTGAAACAGAGAAAGTAGAAGATTTAGAATTTATTTAAATTTAGAGAAAATTAGTTCTTTCTATTAAAGCAAGAGATAAAATCAAAAAAGAGAAAAAGGTTGTTAGTTTAATAATGCCTTATTTCTTTCTATAAGTGAGAAAGATATTGCTAATAATTAAACAATCATCCGTCTACAATGTAAGTATCGAACACGAGAAACCAAAAAGAAAAAAAGTTAAACCATATAAGAAAGAGAGTAACAATTGAGGAAGGAAAAAGGGTAAAGAATAGAATTTACAAAAATTCAAATATTATTAATACTACTATAAAAATAGTGATAGTACAAATTGTAATTAATTTATAGAAATGGTATATATTTTTTTTTTGGATAATGTATTTAAAGTAGTCCAATTTAACATGACAGTACATATAGGGAACAATGATAAGACTAATTGATGAAATTGAACCCAACCAAAAAGGTCCCCTTCTCTATTAAGCAATACGTCCCCTTCTCTATTAACCACAAAAATATAATTGTCATTCTCTTGATATGTCAAAAATGACAAGTAAAAATAAATTTTTTTTTTTAAAAAAAATGACAAGTAAAAGTGAATAGAGGAAGTATATGAAAACAAATATATAAGGCATAATACATATATAAATGTGTCATTTAACTTGATTTCATTTCACATTTATGTCCTCCAACTTTGGTTGTGCACAAGTAGACACTTAAACTTGTAAAAAATTGAACAAGTAAACACATGAATCCTACGTGACATAATACACATAGGACACAAACTTCTATGTATGATGTGTGTGTCTATTTGTTCAACTTTATAAAAAAATTAAGTGTCTACTTGTGCAGATATAAAGTTGAAGGGCATAAATATGAATTGAGACCATGTTAAAGAGCATATTTATGCATTATGCCAATGTACAATGACACGCGAGATTGAATTATTCATAGTATAAATTTAAATATTTTTCTTGACAATATTAAATTTTATACTATGACAGTAAAAATATATATATATTACAACCAATTCAATAAAGAATTATTTACAAGGAAACAAAATTATTTGTCGTATAAGTAGGAATCAGTACGAATGGTGTAACTACTATCCCATTAAGAATTGTCATTTTATATCGTTTAATATTTTCTTAGTTATATTTCTCTCAAATACTGACTTAAAATTTTATTATTACAATTCTATTTACAAGGTAGTCTTCTTCTCAACTTTTTAGGATTGCAAATCCAATGCTTTTAATTGAGTACGTAAAAAAAATATAGTTTTGTCTGACACTTGAATAAAAAAATGTCAAAGCACAATATAATAATAAAAAATTCTATAACTAAAAGGTGGCGCGTATATAATTTTACTCTTAGCTTGTGAAAGCAGAGTGATTGTTTTTGATAAATCTTTGACTCAAGTGAAAAATAAATATGCAAAACAATAGTAATAGAGAAGGCATAGTGACCAAAGAAAGTTGTGGTAGAGTGGTAAGTCAGTTTTCTTTGAAGATCGAGGAACGTAGTGTCGGACAATTATGCCATTCGGAAGAAGTCTTCTACAGAAGTACCCGACCAGGGATGGACGTAAACTCGTAAGCTACCGAAGATAGGAATAATCGTCCAGGTCTTATTGATGCAGAAAAACCTCGCCTTTATTTTTAACTAGAGCTTTCGAGTTCGACTCCCCTAAGTAAAGAGTTGCCTTTATTATGGAGCGTTTCGATGCAAATCTAGATTTAATCGAGTTTCAATACTGATATCAGACACCGATTTAAAAAAATCAAAAATAGAAAAGAAAAGAAGGCATGCTAAAACAGTGAAAGTGAGTATTATGGCAAGAATAATCAATGGATAATCCTAAAACTAAAGTGGATGATCTTAGTGTTAACAAATATACTTAATTAACAATCCAAAGTGCTAATCTATAATATTTTATTGTTTGGTATAAGGTATTTTTAGTATTTAATGAGGTGGTCCACTTGAGGAAACAACGATTTAGACTTGTGAGTGAGATTGATCACAATAAAAGGTCCTCATATCTAATTACCATTTAGTCCTTGTGTCATCACAAAATATCATGGGACTTTTCCATTTTGAGTCACAAGGGCAACAATTAAAATATACAACTAGTAATTTTTTTTGTTCTCCCTTTTCAAATGATAAAAAAATATATAAGATTTTTGGTGAGAGATTTAAACTAAATTAAATGAAAATAAGGTTTATTGTGAATTAAGTTAACCAACTCCTAAAATGATGTATTAATAAAGTTATAAGTGTTTGGAACACAGCGATCTGATTAATTTAGATATTGGATATATATAATAATTTAAGAAAAATGTTTATTCGTATCAAGATTTTTTCCTTTTGTCAAGATTAGAACCCCCAATCCCATCATATTCTTTGATGGTGATGTGTAAGTATAATTGCAAGTAGTTGATATTGGCAAAAGATATTTGAAAAACTGCATATTATCTTAGAAATTAATGTGTACTAATATATTCATGTTTTCAATTAATTAATTATTACAAATCCATAAGATTATTTAACTCCTTGTTTGGATGGTTGTTATCTGTTGTATTGTATTGTTAGTTTGAATAATTATTTAATAGTGTCGTTTTATCCTTTGCCCTATCTTTTTATAGTGACTCTATCATGTACCATTTTTTTCCTTATAAGTTTATCATTCAAATTTTTGATGTGTGACATGAAGGAATGATGGAGAATGATACAATCTATTCAAGTATTATATTTATTAAAATAATACAATATATTACGATATATTATGAAACAATACGTAACAACTATTCAAACAGATTGTAACAAACTATTGGATTGATTCATATATTTGCTTGGCCCAACTACCTTTTCAGCATTCTAGCCCAATAGAATGTTCAGAATTGGGCTTTTAGCCAATTTTTAATAGGGAAAATTGTATGAAATAGCCCATACACTATACAAATGTGTTGTATATATGTAGTAATTTTGTTTATATATAATTACTGTGTTTTAGTTTGTATACCAAAATATATAAATATAGATTTTTATGTATATGTATACCGAAATATACAGATTAATAACCATAGCAAACAAATATGATTTTTATGTTTGTTAAACCTAAAATTTACTCTTTTTAATATTAAAATCAAACAACTTTTTCATTTCTATGACGCGATTAAATTAACGGGATGGGATATCTATCACCTCACATCACTAATAGATTTCCAAATAACTTTGTCCATCGAATACCAGTCACCTCCCACCAACAACAGATATGAGATAACTCTGTCCACCAAAGTTAGGACAAATGGAAAGAAATCATCTAGTCTAAGTTTTTTTGTCACTAACTGAGTTTTGAACATAAAACCTTACGATTTTCAACCACTTCATTGATTACTATGACACACATTTGAGTGCATAAAGTAACTTTTTAATTATAAAAATAATTTAACAAGTTTTAGTACAATAAATTTAAGAAAAACACAACTAAAAAATCACTATTTTTTAATTGAAAAATATTTTAGCAATTATTCCCATTTATATATTTAGACTGAATCAATGAAAAAAAAAATGTTACCATATAGAAAAATTTAAAAGCTTCACACTATTCCAATCAGAATCTGTTTCCGCCATACATTTTCTCAATAAGCTAGTTCGATGAGAAATAGTGGAAAAATCATGTTCTATACCACAAATTTCTCATTGATTCAAAATTCACAATTGAAAAAACTTTTATCGTTAATAACGAAAGGGTTTAAAATAGTCGCGAACTATTCAAAAAATATCAACTTAAACTCTCGTTTACGTTTTTGGTTAAAAAATGAAAAATTAAAAAGTTTCACACTATTTCACTAAGAATCTGTTTCCGCCATGCATTTTCTCAATAAGCTAGTTCAATGAGAAATAAGTGGAAAAATCATGTTCTATACCACAAATTTCTCACTGATTCAGAATTCACAATGGAAAAATAGTCGTGAACTATTCAAAATATATCAACTTTAACTCTCGTTTATGTTTTTGGTTCAAAAATATCCTCGTCGTTATATTTTAGCTCAAAAATACACATTAATTATCCAAATATACCAAAAATATCCTTGGGCTTAAACATTAGATCCCTTCACTCTGTTTCTGCCATAGCCAAAATCCAAGAAAAAAGAGAGAGAAATTCCCAATTTGTGAAGAAAGGAAGAAGAATAATTATGCATAAAACAGCACAATCATGGTTTACTGGAGGACCAAGTAACGATCTGGAGAAAACCCCATCGTCTCTGTTAGCTGATTGGAATGCTTATGCTGCTACACAAGATGAAGGTTCATCATCTGATCTTGGGTTTGATCTTGAAGCTGCTGTTAGAACGGCTAATGATAAAGTTTCGGGCACATTTAACGTGTAAGTGTGTAATTTTGTTAGTATTTGAAAATGGAAATGAAATTGAAAATATTTGGATTAAACCCAGTTTGGTTTTTTTTTTTTTTTGAGGGGTTATGATGTTTTCTTGAAGAATTCGTTGTTAATATAAATGAAAATGGAAATTCAAGTATTTGGATGAAAACCCAGTTCAATTTTTGAATTTTTGAGGTGTTATGATGTTTGCTTGAAGAATTCGCCATTAGTGTATCTGAAAATGGAAATGTAATTCAAATATTGGATGAAAATCCAGTTCAAGTTTCAATTTTTTTGATGTGTTATGATGTTTGTTTGAAGAATTCGCCATTAATATATCTGAAAAGATGGGAATTCAAATATTTGGATTGGAACCCAGTTCAAAATTCAAACTTTTTGAGGCATAATGATATCTGCTTGAAGAATTCGGTCGTGGTGAGATATCCCATTCAATTTATTTCGTCTCAGTTTTTACTCCCTTGTCTGATAAGAATGGCGGGTTTTGAGTATCAGACCGAATGAACGTAAAGTTTTGATGTACATTGGAATGTAGATCTTTTGAACAGGAGGGGGGCAGCTTAATTTTCAATTTTAAACTTGTAATACTTAATACAAAGCAAATGAAAGTGATCTAATAACTTCCAATGAGTTTAGCTTTTTCCATTGTGCAACCCCATTTTGATGTGGGGTGTATGGACACGACATTTGAGACTCAATACCTTGTCAAGGTGTGTGTGTGTGCGCGTATTAGAACAAGGATGATAACAAAGTCCAATTTGAATTCATGCAGAGGCATTTAACTATAGAAGCTATTCATCTCGTAAGGAGATTGGTAAAGCAGTATAGGGAGAGGAAGAGAGACTTACAGATGGTGTTCATCAACCTAGAAAAAGCATACAACAAAGTCCTTAGAGGTCCCGTGGAGATGCTTGGTGGCTAAAACTGTACTTGTATCTTACATTAGTGAATTAAAGACATTTATGATGGAGTCAAGACCCGAGTGAGGAGAGTGAGAGGAGACTCGGAGAACTTCCCAGTCGGGATGAAGTTGCACCGCGGATCAATTTTTAGCCCATTTCTATTTGCCTCTCGGTGATGGATGAACTGATATGTCATATCCAAGGGAAGGTGCCATGGTGTGTGCTATTTGCATATAACATAATATTGATTGGCGAGAGTTGAGACACACGATGGAGTTAACAATCAGGGGCGAATTTATAGGCACAAATTGGGGCGCGTGAACCCGTGGTTTCTTCGTAAAACTAGGTATTCTATTCTTTTAATAAATCTCGATTGGAGTGTGTTCACCCTTGATAGATTTACTGACACCTTGCTGTAAAGGAGGATGCAATTAAATTCTCTTAATGAATTTATAGACTAGTTGGTCAGAGTATGTGAAGTCACCGTTGATGAATTCAATTCGCTAAGTGCGAAAAGATGGCCTTTTCAATAAGATATTAACAGAAAAACCTTAAATTACTTAAGGATTCAAGACACATGGTCGTAAGGTGTCAAATGATTTTGATTTTTGTGGAGCATAGTAACGTTCGTGGGGTATTATCTATGTCATTCAATGAACTTGCTTAGTTCAAGATTCGTTCACAAAGTAAATTTGAAAAGACTTCATTAATTAATGGAGCAAGTCTCTCCCATTTTGCTTTCACAGATTTATTGAAAAAAATAAATAGGAGTAAGATTGTGATACATTCACTAAAGAAATCCCTTTGTAGCCAACAATTTACCAAATAGTTATGAATTATCTCAGGCTAGGATAAAGGAGGAGGGTATTTTAGTTGATGATCAGGGTGACATACTCAAATAATGATTAATCAGATATTGAAGGGTATAGCCGTCTTCAACTAGTTTGGGATTTAGCTGCAGCGACATATTTGATTGATTCACGTGTAATGATGTTTGCTGGCTGTATTCACTCGTAATATTTCCCACTCAGTTGTGTGAACTCTGAGATTGTTAATTGCCTGGGATATTTCATAATTGACTTCCATGGACCTAGTGGTTTGATAATTTGAGTAAAGATTAGTGGTATATTCATGCACCAGGTAGTACCCTTGTAGTAATTTAGACCAGGCGTAAGATGTTGCAATTAAAGAAGTAATGAATTTGTTTTGTCTTGAGTGTTTCAATTTAATTAAAGTAGGTGAATCCTCCAGGAGTTTGGGTTTTATTGCTCTCACTTGCTAATGATATTTGTTAACTTTTCCTTTTTCTGCACAGGGTTACTAAAGGAGTAAGAGATTTACCAGGAAGCTTCCAATCCGCAACCAGCAATGTTCCTTCTGGGAAGTCCCTTATGTACTTTGGCTTATTTCTTGCAGCTGGTGTTTTCTTCATCTTCATTGCATTCACTATGTTCCTCCCTGTCATGGTGCTGATGCCTCAGAAATTTGCTATCTGCTTCACAATTGGTTGTGCATTCATTATTGGCTCGTTCTTTGCCCTTAAAGGTCCAAAGAATCAGCTTACACACATGACATCAAAAGAGGTACTTTATCATCCTCAGTCTTGGTTTGCCTTCATTTATGTCTAACTTGTTGGTTTGTCAAAATAGATAAAAGCACCTTTCCCGTCCATTGTAATAGCTCAGTTTTCTGCAATCTCATTATTCTTCTTTCGTGTCCAGAGACTTCCTTTTACAGCGCTTTTTATCGGCAGCATGGTAGGGACTATTTATGTCTCTATGGTGCTTCACAGTTACATTCTTTCTGTGCTCTTCTCAGTGATACAGGTATTGGATTTCTGGCCCCTTTCTCTTTGGTTTTACTGCTAGTGCTACTTTTAATTAGCTAGTAATATGGCCATGATAAGTTCTTTTGTTAGCCTCTATAGATGGGAAATGCGACAAACACTTTTAAGCTTGCTAGTTAATATATCCAGGGCACATTTCCCGGAAAAAACAAAAAGGTTCTAGGACAAATAATATGCTACTATGAGCTTTCCAACTTATCAAGTCTTCACTTATTAAAAGTTCTATTCCGGATCATGGTTTTGTTTTGTCTTTAGTAGCCATTTTGCCATTTTTTTCTTTGGGAAGTGCATTCATGCCTAAAGCTACATTTTCTAGCCACTTCCTGGGGGTACCGACTCATTCAACTAGAAGTTTATCTAGTTTTTCCTTGATTCATGAGCTGTACTATTTGGTCTTTTGTTTTGGTACCAAACAGTTCAAGCTTGGGGGTTGTCATGTCTGCCGGTGGCGTTATTTACTTTGACCACCCTGACTATCTGAAGTTTTCTATTCCTACTTCTTATGTACTAGTTCATATTGCATAGATTATTTTAGCTTTCTTGACCTTATTTGGTAATTAAAGAAAGTTTTTTTGTCGACATGCACCGATGCACGGTAAAAACTAAAAGCAAAGTCTTAGCTTGCATTTTCTGAATGCACGGAGTGATAATATTATTTCAAGGCGACCCAAGGGATGGGTTATGAGTATCTGAGTACAAGACTTCACAATATAGTGGAAACTCGTGTCTTGCCTGAATATAAGCATGGATTTTTTGGACCTGTCAAAATTACATCCTGGTACTGCAAGGAAGCTTTTTATACTGGAGCTTCTCCTTTTACGGAATAACTTTCAGAAGTCTCAAATCAATTTAGTCTACTAAGTTTTATGTGTTGAAATACTCGACATTCTGAGTGTTCTAATAAAAGAAATTTGATTGCAATTTCGCTCTATGATTTGTTGGATATCTATCCTAGATCCCACCTGTGGGACTACACTAGGTATGTTGTTGTTGATTAGTTGGATATCTAGAAGATCCTTCATGTAAATAACATCATAGACACCAAGTAACGTGGAATATTTTCCTTTTAGGATGTGAGCTAACTTTCCCAAGTCTGCTTTTCGTAAATGTTCCCTACCAAATGGGTTTTAGCTATGATAGCTAGGGCTGGACATTCGGTAATTCGGTTTGGTTTCGGTTTTTTCGGTTCTTGCAATAGGTGTACCGAACACCGAACCGAAATATAATTCGGTTCGGTTCGGTTTTTGTTATTCTGTTTTTTTGTTAAAATAATCAAATACTTGGAGGCTGGTCACTGGTTGCCGGTCGGCTCGCTGCCGCTGGTCGCTGAAATGAGAAATCACTGACTGCTGAGACGCTGACTGGTCGGCTGCCGCTGGCCGCTGAAATGAGAAATCACTGACTGCTGAGACGCTGACTGGTAGGCTGCCGCTGGTCTCTGATCGGCTGCTGCTGGTCGCGGTGGCCGCTGGTCGGCAGCGGTCGCTGTCCAACAAAAAGAAATTAAAGAATGCGGCGTCGCTACTCGCTGCTGCCTGATGGCTAATTTTGAAAAGCTGAAAAGTTGAAAAATGAAAAGTGAAAAACCTAACCTAATTCTGCACTTTGCTATTATATTTAATATTAATAATTAATATATATTATAATATAATATATTTCGGTTTAACTGAAATATACCAATATACATACCGAAAGTACGAAAACATACACCGAAAAACGAAATACCGAAACCGAAATACCAAAAAAATTTGGTTCGGTTCGGTATTTCGGTTTTTTGGTATTTATGCCCAGCCCTAATGATAGCTTAGTAAGTGGATAGATGAGTGGTAGGAGTTGCTATAAAACTGAATGATTTAGAAGGTGACAAATAAGTGGAGTTCTGAGTCAAAGTTACCGACTGTAGTGAAAATCTGTATCATTTTTATATGAACTATGTTGGCTCCATCCCCTTGTTTTATGTACTTTTCAAGTGTGAATATCAATCTATAGAAGGTACAAAAGCACATCTTTTAGAACCTTCTGAGAGGACGGAAAATGTTATTCCTCTTGACCCGAGTTGATTCCCGTTCCTCTCTATAGAATTGTTAGATTGGTGACTTGACAACTATCCGTACCCTCCTATCCGTCTAAATCTTAGGAAAAGGTGAAAAGAAGGAACAGAACTTGCCAAGGGTACACTTGGTGATTTCTTCCTATTTGTCCAAAGCTTTGGTGGATAGAGTTACTTGGTGCATGTGCTAGTGAGAGGTAGTAGGTACCCCGTGAAATTAGTCGAGGTGCACGTTAGCTGGTTGGACGCGACAATAATAAAAAAGAGAGAGAACTGAACTTATTGAAATTAAGGAACTACTAAAAAGTGGCCACACCTAAACACAGCCAACTCACTCAAAAATGGTAATTGTATGGTCTGAGAGCTGTTGCTTACATGTGTTTAGCTTCGACATTTTATCAAAAATCTTCCAGATAACCGTCTTCAACAGTAAAAGAGACTGAAGTTAACCCCAACACTTCACAGGATCACTGGTGTAAGAACATATGGTACATCTGTTAAAGAAATAGTATGCTGTTTCTACTAGTTTTAAACAAAAGAATCGGTTTATTTTATCAACATTGTCGCATTCTCTCAGTGCAATGAATGTTACTATCTTTCAATGAACCTATCCATTGTACTACATACATAATTTATGTGCTCGACAATTCTGTTTTGCCAGGTCCTTGCTCTATCTTATTATGTTATCTCCTACTTCCCTGGAGGTTCAGCTGGGATGAGATTTCTTTCTTCAACCCTTACATCCTCTATTTTCAGATGTTTTGGAAGGTGACAACGTTGCAACACCGTCCTCACAAATTTCCCCTACTTTTCGAGAATAGTGTAAGTCTGATGACATTATGTACTCTTGACGAATTGATTGAATGATAAATGATGAGAAGGGAATCAAGATTCCATTTTTTGGTACATGTTCTTGCCTTAGTTTCCACATTTGAACTCTATTGGTTTGTAGTTGGATTAGTTGTTAATATTGTTGAGTTGTTATGATGTTTGTAAGACCAAAGTTTAGATGTATTGCGTTTTGGAGGGAAGAAATAGAAATTGATTTCGCATTTTGCATCCATAGATTGGTGAAAATCACGGGAGTTCAAACCCACCAGAGAAAGTGATTTATTCGAATCTACCAGTTATCTGATACCTATGCCTGGTGGAAGTGACTAGTTGGCCAAACAGAGCGAGTCATGAATCAATAGATCATTTTCATTTGGCATAATACATACACGTGTCTTTTAACTTGGTTTCTGATATTCATGCCTTCCAATTTTGAGCAGGTACAAGTAGACACTTATACTGTCATAAAGTTGAATAAGTAGACGCACACTATTCTACTTGTACATACCCAAAGCATAGATGTCAATTCCGGCCAAGTTAAAGGACATGTTTACGTATTATGGTATTTCATTGAACCTATTGACTCTAAACCCTAAATCCACCTCCGACATTGAGAATAATTTGCGCAACAGTCGCACCAATTTTCCATCTCGAATGTTTTACCCATTCTCCTCCACTCCATCTTTAAATTGTCTGTTCATCGTTGCACATTGACAAAAGCGGATCTAACTTATAACTTTTGGTTCACGTGGATTCAGTTTAATAACTTTTATTCAGACCTTAATATGCATTAACACCTATTGTCAAAATCTATAAAACTTTAAGACGTTGATGTCAATATCTCAATCTGTCAAGCTTCCACCATTCTTGTTTACCAAGAAACCAACAAGGATTGCTTCTAGATTGGCTTGAAAATATCATATACCTAATTTAGAGCAAAGATAGTGTAAAATACATGTTTTTCATGCCATGATAAACTTGAAAACATGATGCACCTAATTGTTTGGTTTCAAATAGTTGAAAAAAGTAATGTAAGGAATTAAAAGGACCATGTTAACATCTGGAAAAACTTTTGAAATATGATGTTTGCCTAATTTCCTGTCAAATAAATTATAGAAAAATTTATAATATGTTTTCTCCACAAGTGGGTTATGTTTATGTCATTTTAAGTAAAAGAACATGAAGGAAGTTTAAAAAAACTATTGGATTTAAAAATAAAAAAAGGAAGCTAAAAAGGGACTTGCATTTTTCCCCTGTTTGGTGGTGCTGGTCTTTATATATCAGATTATTTTTAAAACCAAATTAATACTTAACGTGATTATACATATTATTAATCATGGTTTAGTGATCTATATATTAGTTTGAGGTAAATATATTGCCATATGATAGAGATCATTAATTAGGAAAATGTCTAGGAAGTCAATATGTTCCTATTTAATTTGTTAGGCAATTATACCACTTGTTGTTGTTTTATTTAGTTGCACATGAAATTCAGAGGTTTATGTTTGGCTTGGCCTAATAATTTGGCAAGCCACGGAGTACGGAACGTACTCAGTAAGTATCATCGATCGATGATTTCTAACAAAATAATAACGAAAGTCAATATATAGGTATAATTTCAAAAATATTATATTCAATAATAATCCTTGTATGATTGTTGGAATCTGTATTCACTTGTTACTTGAAGATAGTGAAAAGCAGTTGAAAAATCCTATTGGACAGGTCGTGATTTTTCCTCCCTTGAGCAAGGAGGTTCCCATGTAAAAATCCTTCTTGTTCATATTCTATACTTTAGTTTTTACTGCATTAAAGTGTGACAAGAACCCGGTCCTATGACATGTAGTGGACACGTATAACTTATCATGCTTAATTAAAGTTTTGAGTTTATGAAATCTATATAAAAGTAACTCGTTGGATTTTATTTAAATTATTTATATACAAAGATAGAGTTTGAATTAAAGCAATTGAGAAGAAAAAAATCATTCAAACATAGAGGAAGAGTGACAATTAATGGCTATGAAATTTCATAACATTAGTACTTAATTTCATTGAATTTATTACAATAATAATTACTATTATGAGTTGTTTTGCCACAAAACATCATATCCTATTTCTTCCATAGGAATTGAAGAAGAACAAAAATGAGAAAAATCAAACTCTAATTCTCCCACATCGAAAATCTCGTTTACTCCCTCGTGGGAGACAATTGTATCTGACAATTCCATCATTTCTAGCCACTCGAAATCTTCGATTACAAGCTCCTCCTCCTCCTCCCTCTCCTCCTCGATTTTCGAGAAATTCGAGGCCATATCAACCACCATTGGTTGTATTACACAATCTTGGACAATATTAATATTGTCATAATTTGGTTGTAATTCTTCTTCAAATAATAATTTTCTTAGTGTGTCTTCATCAAATTGTGTCACTTCCAAATCTTCAAATTCATCAATATTATTGTTAGGACTCAATATAGGAATTTGTGTATCCATCTTATCTTTAAGATAATAATAAAAAGGGAAGAAAGAGAGAAAATGCTAATATTTTTGAAAAAATAACTTTATGACTAAAAAGCTTAAGAAGAGAAGGCTTTAAATAGGCTCAATAAAATTTAAAAGAATTTTATTGAAAATGTCATATACCTAATATTTGCTGAAAAATAATTAGTACTTGTCATGAGAAACTTCTGCTTGGTTTTGGAAATAATGAGAAACTTCTGCTTATTTTATTTTTTGTGAAAAATTAAATGTCATAATAACATACGGATTCAATCGAACCTAATAGCTTTAGTTAATATTAAATATGTACATAAATCAAATTCAAAATCAACTTTTAATAGAATATATTTCACTTTACTTGAAAATTAGTGTCTGGTCATGAAAATTTTAAGTTCAACTACAAGGTACATTCCGAATTTTAAAAATAACTTATAGTAACTTATTTTCCTAATCGATCTTTATAAATTCAAAGAAAATGCTCTCTTCTCAAAAGTATAACTAGACGCAACTATAACTTCTACTACAATTTCAAATAAAATGAAAAATATTTGATTTTTATGACCAAATACCTACTTAATGCTCGTAAAGTTTAAATTCTGTTTTCCCCTCCGCAAAATAATATAGTATATATTTTTGGAATCCCAAAATAATCTTCAATCGCTACAATCTCTGTCTTTCGATGAGCACTATGTACATACCCAACTGTATAATAACCTACATAAAGGATATAAATCACACTAGGCAACCTCTATTATGACAAGAAGACATTAAGGAGAGATTGATTCAGAATCATCCATGCGGATAACCGTTCTTTAAACTAACTGAGTCATTCCGTAGGACGGGACAATAATATTATAATATATATATATTTACCCTTTATTTCCTTTGTCAGCAAAAGTAATGTTGCTTTTTTGGAAAAGTGGGGTATGCTTATCCCTTTTTTTTGGATAAATTGTGAAAGGGAAATGTTTGGTATATAATAATTTCAGTTGCGTTTGAGGATAGGATATTATTGAGTGCAATATCACAACTTGGTTAACACCATTTACAGCTCATCATTTTTATTTTTAGTTTTTAGTTTTAATTTAATACGACATGACATTGTAAAGAATATTTAAATTATTAAATCACTTAAAAAATAGTGTTTTTTTAAACTTACACGTATTAGAATAGAAAATTAACTTTTATATCAAATACTCATATCGAAGGCCCTTTAGTAGGTAAAAAGGATGGTGCATGCCATAATAGGTTAATTAAATTACATCTATGTCATTCATAATATGAGAAAGTATCGATATAATTTGATAGAGTTATTTTGTTTGAATATTAAATTGATGCGATAAATAAATATAAAGTGACCATCCGTGAAATTATTCGAGATGCATAACTGGTTCATTTCAAATTGGAGATTCCATATGGCCAAACCAAGATATGCGCCATATTTAAATATTAGTTAGCACACATGGTTTGCCTCCAATAATTTCTAAACATATTAATTACTTGTAGTATTAATTAGTTTCTTCTCATAACTAAAAGTTAGGTTTTGGAGAATAAAACGACTCATTAAAATTTGTGTTAGTTTTTCAAGAACATGATGGGTACATTTGTTGTGACTTGTGAACATGTTAATAGTTTTTCTTTTTACTAATTTACAATTCATAGATATGATTAGAAATATGTTTAGAACAACATTAAAAATTAATTTTTAAATTGTGTGACGATCATCTCATTTAAAAAGTATATATAAATTGCCTGGTGATAAATCATTAATTTAGGAGCACAATATAAAAATGATTTTTAACGATAATAACTTAATTATCGCTTAATATGGTTTTTAGAGGCAATTAACACTTTTTGTACATATCCCTAAAGTCTATATCGATATTGAATTTAATGACAATTAACTAATATTAATAAAGACGTTAGTACTCTTTATTAATGTGTATATTATCGCTAAAAGTTATTTTTATTTTTTTATAGTAGAGCCCTTGAAAGCTTTAAGCTACGAAATTGACATATACTTGTCCCTAAGTGAAGCATCATTAGAAAAAGTCATTAGCCACATTAAAATTACCTTCTAGGACATAGTCGGATTTCAACAAAGGGATAAAACAAAAAAGAAAAAGAAAAGAGAACACGATATTATTTCAACAAAGTTTGATGATATATTTGAACTTTTTCCTTTTATTTAATAATGTATTCGATACGCTTCTTCACATACATGAATAATTATTGTTTTTCTTAAGCCAAATATGTGAAAATATTTTTAAAATCAATTGGTGGTGGTGCATGAGTGGTGACACTTAGAAGTCAAAACAATTGTTTGTTCCGTTACTATACTTAAAGGCTGGACATAAAATATCGAAAATCGAATTATCGAAATGAATTGAATTTTGTAATAATTTGATATTCAGTAATTGGATATTTGGTATGGTATTCGGAAGTAAAATTTTGAAATTATGGTATTCGGGTATAGGTTTAGGTTTGGTATTTTCCGAATACCGCACTATTTACTTAATGAAGATCATGTATCAACATGTCCATTACTCATTAATACAAGTCCAAAGAAGAAAGTTAAAGAATAAACATAAATAACCCATATACATGTGTTTTAGTTGTATCAATTTATTTTTCTTGGTGTCTTCTTACTTAATAATCTTCTATTATACTATGCCTCCACATGAAAAATAGAAATAATTGGAAAATAGTATTAACTTTGTAATACAATCGGCTACAACTTCAATACGGTATTACCGTATACCATATCAAACTGAAATTTAATTTACCGATTACCAAAATCGAAATTTAAAATTTTAAAATTTGATATCTATTTTTAACTATCAATTATCGAATTACCGAATACGAAATTTAATAAGACCAAATGCTCAGTCCTAACTATATTGTATGGTTATCTTATTTAGAAGTTTAAATTATTTAGAGAAATATTTATTAATTTGATTATATTGTCGATAATTAAATGAAGAGTAAATATAAAACAAAGATAAGATAAAGATACAGAAAAAGGACAAAAAAAAAGTGTTTGCAATTGATGAATTCATTTGGTTTCATTGTAACCCCACTTTTATCTCTTTCATATGAATGGTTTTCCTTTGCCCACGTATTATATTTAGCGTTGTTTGTGCTCAAATTTTGGTTTGTGAAAAATAACAAGATTTTACTTAATTACAAAATGTAAAAAGATATTTTAATTTCAAAATATAGTGAAATATATTATATTCGTCCACATAGTAATGATGAAATAGATTATATTCACGTACATGTAATAACATTCGAAAAATAGTATCAATTCTACTATTAAGATAGGTTAAAAAATTATTGATATTTTTTTATTTTTAATTCAAATCTTAATTTTTTTAATAAATAATGTATTTTTAGTCTATTTGAATAATTTTTATCATTACTTGTTCACTATCACTAACCAATAACCATTTTTATTATTACAACTACTATCATCACTCTCAATCACCATTACATCAACAATGACTATAATATCAAAGCTAATAGTTTTATGAGACGAGTGAAGATGACAGAGTGATGACATAAGAGTGTGGATGTAAGGCCTTCGCCCGTCGTCTATTGGGTGGTGCATTACCTTTACCCATAAATTGAAGACGCTTACACATAGCAACAAACTTTGTTGGCTATAAATATTCGGAGGATAATGTGGGTGAGACATAATTAATCTCCAAATTAATCCATAAATGGTTGATATATATTGTTAAACTTTGTTTTTGGGTGAGATTGTTTGGTGTACAAACTAATTTTCACATCGAAAGTTGAAAATAAAAGGAACCTACGTATAAGTTGTAGGATTCTCTTAATAGTATGAGGCCTTTTGGAAAAATCGTACGGACATGACCCAAACAGGTAATATCACACTATGTAAACTATGTAAGAGTATCGTGAGGATCACCACCTCTGCCACATTTGCCATAATTACAATTAGACATAATACATAAAAATGTCTCTTAATTTGATCTTACTTGATATATATGCCCTCCAAGTTTACGTGTGCATAAATAGATACTTTAATTTGTAGAACGTTGAACAAGTAGACACACATCAAATTCGAATATCTTAATTTTAATGCAAACATATAAAACTTAAGTCAATTTATTCGGTACGAAATCAAATTAGTCATACCAACATATCTCGAATATAGAATACTTAAATTTTTGACAAAATAAAAAGCAAATTGAAAATGAAATAGAAGTTGAAAGACAAATAATGAATTAATGAGTTGAGTGATTCTTTTCTCCATTATGTTGGATGTGGAAAAGATGAAAACTTGTACATCGATTGTGAGAGGCTTTTTATCAACTTATATTATTTTGAGACAAGAAGACATAACACGTACTACAATATATATGATGGTCTATTTTTCTTGACACTTACTTATACCTAATTTTTGTGACAATAATTAATGCAACAAAAAGGATTAAGGAGATAAAAGAAGTTGTTTATGTTAAGATCATCAATATAGGTCTTAAGTCACCATTATAGCAGTATCGGAATCAAAACTTTTAAGAGTCGAAATACGAAAAAGTTTATATATTAATGAATTTAAGAATTAAAGTTTATCGATTTTTATGATCCTTTACTTGCCAACAAATCCACAATTCATTGATATACTAACTAAGTTCACAATTTATTATTCGTACATATTTTGATTTTTTTATATATATGTATATGGTATCATTAATTTGAACCTAACAATAATAATTTATAATTAATAAATGCAGAAGCTTAATTGGTTGGGTTCAAATTTGTAAAAAAAATGTAGCTACAAGGACAAGCTAGTACTTCACATTTTATTGAACTATAGAAAAAGACAAAAACTGGGTTGGAAGGTATTTTATTAAAGATATTTTAATTCTCAAATCAATAAAATAAATATAAATTAATAGATTAGCCTCAAGATTTTGGTCCAGTGATAAAAGCGTAACACCATGACTCATGACAAGTGGATTGTGCATACATTATGAATTCGAACATGTGACATGTCGATTCAATATTAAGATAAAAAAATTTAGGAAGGAAATTCAAAATATAAATAAGTAAACATATAAAAAAATAAAAAAAGTTCAATATATATATATAAAATAATAATCTATGCAATGTAATTCTGCTATGAAAGATTGTTAATTGATACCTCTTAGACAAGAACAACCCTGCTAGTGATTGAGTTAGTATATTTATCAAAAAGATTTTAAATATATAAAAGTAAATATGTAAAAAAGTCAAAGTACAAAAACTTAATATCTATTATATATACATAAAAAATAATTTTGACCCGTACTTATGCCCATGAACTTTGCTAGTGTAACACTTGGATATATTGTTAAGGTGAGATAGGTAGGAATATGAATCACATGATGGGAACTTTACACAAATTAAAGTGGAAAAGTGTAGGGCTATTTTTTAGGTAAAAAGTAAAAGTAAATGTATATCACATTCAACCCATTTTCAAAATTAAGACAAATCCATGGCTATTGGCTAGCTCCATTTTTCTCTTAAATTACCACTTTGTATTTTTTTATATTTGATATTCAAAATTTACTAGATAAGATAAATTTGAATTAACATCAAATAAGCTTATTAAGGAGACGGGGATAAAACACCTTTTATAAGAAATTCTTCATTTTCATATTTAAAAATTAAAATATGTAATTAAAGATCGAGGAATCTCGATCATTTTAATGCACCTTCTTGGTTGTCACTAGGGGTATGTCGAATTAGGGGATTAAGTTGAATTTGAATGAATCAAGATAAACTAAGTTATATATTAAAAGATGAGTTATTAACCCGCCCTAAAAGTTACTAAATAATGGATCACAACCCAACTATCAGACTCTTTCCAAGTTTTAATTTCTTTATTTTGTCTCTTTATAATTTATTGAGAAAATGATTAAATGCCTCCTCAATCTATTATCGGATTTTCAACTACACACTTAAGCTTCACGGGGGTCCTATCACCCCCCTGAACTGTTTTAAAATAGAATAAATAAATCTTTAATGCTGAGTTGGCTGAGAAAGTGGATTTCACTCTCTTTGAGAGAGTGAAAAGAGAGTAAACATGGCTGTTTTTATGTTTATTTCATATTTTTATTTTTATTTCTTTCTCTTTTTAATTAAATTAAAATAATCTCCCCCACTCCACCCCTCCTCCCCCTCCTCCTCCCCCTCCTCCTCCTCCTCCTTTTGCATCTCTACGAATTTCTTCACACATTCTACATATTAACCGTCTCTTACCCATAATTAAAGAACCTTTAAATAAATTTAGTTATTACTCCCAAATCAAACTAATAAAATAAAGAGTTTAGATTTTTATTTTTTTTATCGGAACCCATTTCAAACAAACATAGAATTTTGAATTTCCAACACCTTCACAAGCGTTAATTCTAATTTCACATTCTTGAATTTAATCACAAATTGGAATATTTTTGAAATGGGGCATAAAAATTCAATTGGGTCATAATTTTTTTCAGTTTGATTAATTTCAATGTTTTACTTTGGTTTGCTACTTTCACCAACATTAAGAAAAGAAAGAAATTGAATTGAAAATTTATGGCATGCCCATATACTACTTTGGTATATCCCTTCATGAGCCCCCAACATGAGTAAAATGTGTAGCAATGAACTTTGACAGAAATTGTGGGGAATAGGATAAAGATATTGGTCATAGAAATTTTTACTCGTTGAAAAATATTACCGTCTTTTCTCTTGCCGGAATTTCAATGGATGAGAAGTGAGTTTGATAATGGTGATGTTCTTAATGATAATGGAGGGTTTCTAATGGGGCATATAATAATAAAAAAAAGTAGGAAAAATAATTCATTTATTATATTTATTAGGTGGCATTGACATGGAACTGACATGGCATGTGCGTGTGTTACACCACAACACACATGAGTGACTATGTCATTTTAGGGTGGAATTTATTTCCTTATAAAATAGTTCAGGGGGTAATAGGACCCCCGTGAAGTATGAGTGTGTAGTTGGAAATTCGACCATAGATTGGGGAGGTTTTTGACCATTTTCTCTAATTTATTCAATCATCTAATAATTTCTTCTCTTTATTATGACTATATACAAATATTAAATTTTAAAAAACTTGATAAATTTTCTCATGGATTAAT
Source organism: Solanum piurae (assembly GCA_029582685.1). Classification (NCBI taxonomy): domain Eukaryota; kingdom Viridiplantae; phylum Streptophyta; class Magnoliopsida; order Solanales; family Solanaceae; genus Solanum; species Solanum piurae. The sequence continues at coordinate 10,538 of JAJOOO010012140.1, read as the reverse complement.
TTAAGCTATATATTAGCCAATTTTTATATGCTTTGAAAGGAATGAGTCAAAATATATTGAATTAATAAATGAGTCACTTAACTCATCCAAACTTTGACGAATTAGACGGATCATATTTACATGGACTAATTTTATCATCTCCACATATGTCTTTACATTTTCCCACTACAAAAATGGATAACTAATCCATAGTCAAATCTCAACATTTAGTCCTAAGTCCAACCAAATATTTAGGCACAATTAATGTGAATAAATAAGTGAGGAAACAAAAGAGCATTCTGTTATTTGTTGAGATCAAATTGAAAATAACATAAACATAGCTTACATATTGCTAGTACAAAAACAAATTTATCAAATGGCCTAAAAGAAGATTCATAGGCAAATTCATGTTAAATATGTATGACTAAATTTGTAATGTTAGTGAAACATGTGATATTTTATGTCCTTTTTTTAAATATACATAATTTAGGTACTATAGTTGGATGGTATTATACTACTATTTAGGGGTGCAATTTATAATGTTAGAAATTTTTAAAAAGTAACAAAAAGTATAACACTTATCACTATATTTTATAAAAGGGTCAATAACATTTGGTTAGTTATTAGTACTAAATTCTGATTTTAGTTTTTATGACATCTGATTAAGCATATTTAATCTTTAATTAATTGAAATGTTCGCTTTTGATTTCTTTACGCGTGAATATTCACAAAATTATCATAATTATTAACAGTTTTAACGCTTTACTACTCGTATATTATGTTACACTTGTATTATTACTTCATATTTAACAGTATATTGTTATAAATAGTTCACATATAATAAAGTTACTATATAGAAAGATAAAAATGTACATTTTAATTTGTTGAAGGTTAGACATGCATAATCAAATATAAAAGGACCAGAACTATAATTATTACTTATAATTATGTATTTCACATACAGATATACATGAGAAATACATAAATATACATCCTATTAACTAAGCTTCTATGTCAAAAAGAAAAAAAAAAGGGATATGACACCACACTATGCTTTCTATAACAACCTAATCTCTTAAAATGCGGTGGTAGATTAGACATAAACATATTATCAGAGCAAGTAAAATATTAAGTGCTAAAATAGGTTTCATTATTTCTCCATTATCAATAAAAAGAATTTTAACGTTCTTGTCAGAAAATAAAAATCAGATCCACACACGTACGTGATAATACATGTTGTTCATCCAAGAAGCTCAAATTATTTCAAAATTTTGTTACTTTTTTTTTTTTAATAATATATGTTCACGAAAGAAGCTAATACTCCATCATTGATCACTTCCTTTTGGAAATTATGTAGATAATCCTTAAAATATGACTACACACCATGCTTCCTATATTAACAACTACATTTCTTAGATAAGATGGTCGGTGAGTTAGACAATTCAACATACTATCAGAATTAGTAGAATGCTATAACAACTAGAAACAGGTCTCACTGCTATCCATTATCAATAAAAAGATTTCAACGTGCTTGTCCAGATAAACAGAATTAGGTCTACACGTGAGGAAGTGTGTATGACGTAGACATAAGTAATTAAACTATATACTATTTCTAAATTTTGTATCTTGAACACATACATATTGTTCATTCAAGAAGCTCATAATCCATCATTGATCACTTCCTTTTGGAAATGATGTAAATCATCCTTTTGAAACTTTCAACTTGACATAAAATCCTTAAGGTTCCTTCTTGATTGTAGCCAAGCTCATTAGCAGAAAAATCAAGCAAAGTTATAACATAAGGATGCTTAATCAACTTCATGGGAATCAAGATTTTCTCCACTAATTCTTCATGATTTCCAACAACAATAGGGACATACCCTTTTCTAATTGCTTGATCATTTTCATGAATCTCATAATCACTTCTTAATCTCACATAATTAAAAGAACATGTGAGTTTCTTAACTCTCATTAGTCGTACTAATCTCATACTCACAACTCTTATGGCCATTGATAATTGGCTTGTAACTCAAGTTTTTGTTGTTTTTTGTTTGGTTGTGTGGTTATATATTCCAATATAACATAAGATCTATTTATGCCTTCTTTTTGCATATAAATATGTGAATGTCAAATTAATCTTTTTCCTTGACTAACACATAATTCAATTAATCAATTAAGTGGCTCTAGCATCGACTCCTATATTATATGTCTATATAACGACTTTTGATTGAAGTTAATTATAGTTTAATTTTGTTTTCTTTTTTCAATTGGTCTTTGAACCAACTACAAAAACAAATCAGTGTAATCTTATAAGTGAGATCTGAAAAAAATAGAATATACGTAGATCTTATCTTTACCTCATAAATAGAGAGGTGGTTTCCGAAGACTCTTGGCTCAAGTAGAGCAAATCAAAATTAAATATTCACGTTAAAAGAAAAGACGAGAATGAAGAAAGACATGTTAAATAATTATAAGAAAAAGCAATATCTTTAAACCAACTATGTCCAACAAACCTTGATAGGTTATTAATTAACTTATAAAATACAAAGCTTTTACTAATTGTTAAAAAAGAGGGCGGTTTTGATGAATGATCAATATGTTAAATTAGGTCTTAGGCCTAACTCACACCCCAAAAGCTAGCTCTAAGGGAGGAGGATTGCCTAAGCCTTATAAGGAGTCCACCCATCTCATTAACCACCGATGTGAGACTTTTGTCATTCTTTAACACCCCACCTCACGCCCAGTGCTACTTAGCATCTGGTGCGTGGGTATTTTTTGATTTTTGGGGGCCCCAACATCGGGTGAGACGGGTCCTGCTCTAGCTTTTGGGGTGTGAGTTAGGCCTAAGACCTAATTTAACACAATATTCGATGGATCAATCACTTAATTAATATAAGAGTTTTGAAGCATTTTTAAAATTTATCAATTTCTCTTGGAATCCCAACAAACCTGGATAGGTAATTAATAAATAACTTATAAAACACAAAGCATTGAATTGTTAAAAAAAATAAAAAAATTTGGTGAATCATCAAAACTTGATATATACATTACTTAGTATATGAATTTCTTAAACAATTACAAATCATTGAAGAAAGAATTAAGATTAAAAACTCAAATAGTTTTATCATTGCCACTCATTATATTATGGAATTTCTTTAATTAAATTATTTTGATTGGACACATGGATCAGAAAGAAAAATTATAAGCCATAGTATTTTTTATTTTTTTTGGTTTTGTTGTATTATAACCTATCTGGTATCAGTACTCAATGGAATTGTTAATTCAGATTTGAGTTGTGTAAGGCCTATTAAGAGGAAAAAGCTCCTTAGTCCTTAATGGGGTTTTGTACAATCTATTCTCAGGGTTGAAATTTGAAGTCACTGATTAAGGGCGGGAAGATCCTATCCAATCCATCACATCCCTCCAACGGTGAAAGTCATAGTATTTGACGACTACATGAAGTATAACAACAATAATAACTAATTCGGTGTATGCAATTACACAAGTAAGGATTGAATTAACTCCTGGAAAGGATAAGATGTATGCGACTTTACTTTTATTTTGTGAAGTAAAGAAACTATTTTTGATTGATCCTCGACAAACCTCCTCATTTTTATTGGATTTTAAGTTGACAATGTGAAAGAGCTCCTGCGAACTAAATTAGTATGATAGTCTTCTAACTTGAAGATTATTTCAGTCTTACAAAATAATCTTTGAAAAAGCAATAATCTCACCTGATTGGCTTAATAATATAATATAAGTTATTTGGTTAACCAATCTAAAGCTCTTATATTATGTTTCTGTCATGTGTAGGTGTCAATCATCTCTATTCTCTACTATCTATACTTTTTTACTTAGCTTTATATTTAATCTTTTGACAATAGTACTATTCTTATATTTAATCTTTGGGCAAAATTATTGTACTAAAAGATTTATCAAGTTTTATATTTATGGATAACTTCCATGAACTAGATATATAATGAGAAAATTTTCAAAATGTCAATATTTTAGCATTTAATAGGACCCCTTAGCCACACTTTTAATATTTATTAAAAATGTCAATATTTTAGTTTGTTATATTGTTGATTAGTGTATTTTTTTTTCTTTGATTTAACTTTAAAAAAACAACTAAGCAAATAACAAGATGAATTATGTGACTAATTTGCTAATTTTCCCATATATAATTACTATAATAATAGTAATTTGAATTATGTAACCACCTAATTCTAAAGCAATATAGAACACAACAAGATGAAAATATAATGAGAATAATTAGAAAAGATCATAATTAATGACACCAATTTTATATGTGAAAGGGAATAAATTTTGAGAAATTTATGCTCATTTAGTTTAAATATTTGATCAAGCATGTTTAATGACCTAAAATATTTTCTCATTAGAATTGACATCAAACTTTAAGTTTGTATTATTATTGCACTAAACATGATGGATTATCATGAATTGAAATTTTGATAAGAAGCAATTTATATGCCTTCACTATTATTATGAATTATTAATTTCTACGCCTATTTTAAATATATAGGGAAAGGTCAAGGTTTAAGTGTCCCTTATAACTTGCCAAACAACACTTAAACAAACAGAGGCACACGAATGCAAGATGTATCAATTGTTCATTCCAATATATATATAGAAAAAAAGCTCTCTTTTTTTGTCTTAAATTTTACATCAATTTTGAAAATCTTGGTACGTTAATTATGATGAGTTCCCCACCTCGCCTGCTTTAGAGCCTGTTTGGATTGACTTAAAAAAATAGTTTTTAAGTTAAAAAATAAAAAGTAGGGAGAGGTCTACTTTTAGTTTTTAACTTATTTTAAGTAATTTTTATATTTACCAAACATTTTCAGAAGTCAAAAACTGACTTAAAAGTCGGTTTGATCAACTTTTAAGTCAATCCAAACACCCTCTTAGTCTCAAATAAGGCACAAATTAAGGTGAACAGACTGGACCAATCCTTATGTCAAGAGCACTAGGTCTAACACCATAAGACTGCACCCCTATTTAGTTATTATTTCTATAAAAATTAGACTACCTAATTAGGCCCTAAGGTACTAATACTAACTCCAGTATTCAAACACATTACATTGTATAGAATGACAGTAAACTTACAATTCATTCAAAAGGTTTTACCAAGATTTCATTCAGAAATGAAGCAAACATATGAATTTGACTGCGTAAAACAGTTAAGTCTGAGAAGCAAATCAAGCTCAAAGGGAGGCAAAAATCTAGAGATAAAACATGAATGTGTTTTCTAAATGATGGAAACGAAACAAAACGAGACTGAATGAGAAATTTCAATCAGAGATGATGATTAGCGCACTTGGGATGTAGCAGTATTTGATTCCTCAGCTTCATTAACAGCAATTGGTGGCGTCCCACTGTGTTGTGTCCTGTAAATCAGATAAACAACCTCAGGATTGATTCACAAATATACTGAATTTTTATCTAACATCAATCTCGTTGGGACATAATGAAAACTGATAAACAAAAGAGCACATATAAGGCTCACTTATTAGGCATATACTCGTAGCATAGTGCGCAAAATATAGACATCAAAGAAGCAAAGAATACCTTTGTGAAATATTAGTTTCTTCAGACAATGCCTTCTCTAGTCTCTCCTCAAATGGCGTTGCGTGCCAACTAACTTTTTGATCCTAAAGAAGTCACAAAATCATCAGTTTTTATTTGTCGAAATATATAGCTGAGAGTAAGTGAAATGAGTGAAGTAGAAAGCATGGCAAACCTCTTTGTACTTGTTAGTAGAATTTGGAATCCCATTTCCATCCCACCATTTAGGAGATATACGGGAAGTTTCATCGTCGTTCCAATGAGCAGCAACCAACCCGATGATAGGTCTATCTTTAGGAGTTCTTCCATAATGAACAGGACCAAGATGCTGCTTACTTTGCACTTGATTGATTGAAGGTGGTTTTGAATCTTTATTAGCAGCACTTTCTCCGAATCCAGACATTCCTAGTTCTGAAATACGGGTTGCCTCTTCAGGCCTTTGATCAGAATCTGTCGTGTGACTGGACAATAATCTAGAATTGGAATCTTGAGTAGAGTAAGAATCTTCATCTGACAATTCCTTCAACTGTGAAGCATCATCCACGGGGTTTAGAATGGGATACACATACTGAGACCTGATCCGTGCAGTTTTAGCTATTCCCATGCGGTCCAAATATGCTGGAAAAACGGTTCCAGGTGTTTGCATCTCATCAGTCAGCTTTAATGGGGTTGGATAGGGTGAATACTTTGATGCATTGTAGTTGCCTGATGATTCAGATTGTTCGGAGCTTTGACTTGTTTCAGATGAAATACATTTTGATGACATTGAAGACAGATCAGACTCGCTTTCAAAATGAACAGATCGGTATCTGTACTGGGCAGTTGGAGCAGTGATTGGTGAAGCTGCTGAAGCCTTGTTATCATTACGAGCCAGATTAGCTTTAACTTCAATGAATATCGGAGTGCTAGAATTCTCATTGCCATTGATGAAGCTTTTAGATAAACTTTGATCACTTTGTCCATCTGTTAAACAACTACATAAATATATCAACACATTAGATGGCCATTCATGTCTTTTACATTTGTGAAACATGAGATGTTAAATGACTAGGTGTATATATTCAGAGTGAAAACACACCGGAACAACAAAAGGTGGATCAGTATATGCAATGCATTCTTTAGTAAATAAAAGCAATATTTCTTGCAAAATCAGAACATGAATTCAGTTCTAGAGATAGTATGTGAATAGGAGAGCTAGAAATAATGTCATTTTATACACAATGTAATGCTACATTTAGTTCTAGAGAAGAAAATGGAAGGAACTGAAAACTTGCATTTTCATTTGATAAGGTTCAGTAATATCTAAGAATATCATTTAATCAAACTTCTCTAGCCATGTTTTTGAGGTTAGAATTCCACCTGCTAGGCGTATGCACCAAGGAACCAGAATGCGTCTTTACTCCATCAATCTTGACAGGTGTAGGCTGATCAGAAAAAGAATTCGAGTTGAGCTTCTGATTTGTATCAGAGGGCCATGAATTGAATTTTAAAGGCTCAACTTCTTCCATTGGAGCTGACAGGTCTTTGCATTTCATTGAGAAGTTCCGAATTTCAGCAGGAGTCTCAGGTAAGGTTCCACAAGCTTTGAGAAACTTCGCCTGCAAAATTAAATTGGATAAACTATGTAAAAAGCAATTCTCAGAAATAGGAGCTGGCCACCTTAAGTTAACTTTAGAGAACTTGAAAGTTAATATCTTAAGAAAGAGGCATTAGCATTCACCTCCCAAAGCCAAAAGGAAAGTTTTCGAGGTCCTTGTACAAATAGAAACCACTAACAAATCAAAAAGAATAACTGTGGTACAATACACAGGCATTCAACTGACTTTTAGTATCGTACTCCATGTTACATCTTGTTTCTTTCAGCAGAATAATCACAAGCCATTGATTTTCTCTAAATATTTAAATTCAACTTCCCTAAGTTGACATGACGAAGCTTAAACAACCAAATAAGCAGGTAAGGGAAATCGTACTATAGCCTAAGTGTCAACAAAATACGTCCAGCAGCTTAGTGAATTATCCAGGCCTCGTCAAACAGAAAAGGCCAACCTAACAAGAAACTGAAACTATTTTAACAAAGATTAAGAGTAAAGACCAAACTCATCATCTGCTAAGATAACTCAAATGCTTTCTTCTCTTTCCAGACATCTCCGCAAGTATTTCCAAGTGGAACTAACATATACTACATAACTTTGACCACAGCGGATTTATAGATGCTCTAAAGAGTGACAGCATATTTATTACTGAATTCTTGCTTCCAGAAGATCAATGGTGTAGGTTTCAATCAAAATAACTTTCGTGCAGGTGAAATGTTACTAAAAAAAATCGTTGCTTTGTAATTAGTGAAAATTATAGTGTAAGGAACAAATTGCTACGCCATGTTTTCCTGTTTTACATGGAGCAGAGATATGAAAGTAAGAAATAAAAGATAAATTCAGGGATATCTAGATATACAGTATTGCAGTCAACATAGTTTCAGTTTCAATTGATATGAAAAATTACTAAAAAGGAGTTATTGTGCACTTCATCTTAAGATACAGTAAAACACAAAAGACAATCTGTACACATATTTCTTTATTAGTCTGCTAATATATTGAGTACCTCAATAATATCCTTTTTTTGCAGTTCAAATTCGAAATTTTAAGGCATTTATTGCTTCTGTCAAACATAACCTCCTTTTTGCACATCTCAAAATTTATAAATTTGTATCATAACCATAAAATTCCAAGAAAACCAACCTGATTCCTAAGCTCATTTGTGTCCAACTGTAGCATTGGTGTATCCAAACTCAGATTCTCCACTTCTTTGCATCCCAAAGTGTTGGTCTCCTCATTTTCTGAAATCAGCATTATGAAAAAACATATGAACTTGAGTCTAACAACACTCTAATATAATTGATAAGTTGAAAAGCTACCTTCAGTAAAAAGTGAAGATAATGGACTTCTATTGCGAGACACCAAAGGTTCCTGATAAGCAACAAAAACAGTCAAAATATATAGGATAAGAATAAAATGGAATTATTTGCTTCTTTCAGTAGATATTAATGCAGTATTCACAAACATAAATAACACGAACTATCAGCAATATTTGAATCGTTAGTCATTACTATCTAGAAGACCAAATTAGGTCTTCGAAATTAAGGAATAACTCCAGTATCTGATTCTTTATCTATAAACAACTACCTGCAGATTAGTTCTTTTTACAGACTATAAATTAGGAATCTATAAATCAAATTTCACAGAGAACAAGAGAAGTAACAGTAAATAGCTTCTTCATTCACCTTTCTCTTACAGATTTCATCAGCAATAAAACATAGCTTCAAGCCAAACAGCAAAAACAAAAAACAAAATTAAACAAATAAATACTCGTTAATAAGAATAAGAAAACAGCTAATCGAAATATTCCGTTGGAATTGAGTAACACAGCTACTTCTTTGCTCTTTCACCGCTGATTGCTACTCCGAATTGATCAAAATATGAAGTAGTCCGAATGTCAAATGGTTATTTTCTGAATCATTTCACAGTTCCTCAAATGATTAAACTACAAGTAATGCTATATTTGGTACTTTTGTCACTTTTAACTTGAATCGAACAAAATCAGAACCATAATACACACAGGAAATCAAAAAAAATTATATCATGAGAAAACCGTAGCAGGAGCAGATTAAACTTACAATTTATCCCTATATTTGTTCCTTTTTCCACTTCATCAACAACCGAACAGAATCAGAACCAAATCACACACACAAAATTCAAATTCAAAAAACAAATACAGCATGAGAAAACCTTAGCAGGCGTAGATTGCGAAACGCGATTCGACTCCGAGCTAGAACCAGGTGTAGCAGGAAGCGTAACATCCTTGATTTTGAAACAACCAAATAGACAAGCCATGACCTCCACAACCACCACCACTACCACTACCACCGCAGAGTTACAACTAGAGAATCCACCATTAACTAGTATTAATAAACAAAAATTCAAAATTCATCATCAATGATAATCCGAATAATCATCTGCATTGATTGATTGATTGCGATAACTGTAATTTGAAAAAATTTATCCCAAAATCTTAGCTAAGATTTCAATTCACATTGCTTGCGATTCAATTCAATTATTGGAGAGTTTTAAGGGGGAGAGGTGAGCAGTCACTTGTATGTGAAAATTGGCTCTAATGGATTTTTTTGAAATTTTAAATCGGATTTTATAGGACACGTGTCAGTATGGGATTGGTAAGTTAGTTTTTAAATTTGAAGCAAATGATTAGTTTCGTTCCTGAACTATTGACCGCCTTAGAAACATCTCTCTACTTGACTAACTAAACTTAGATATACCATCGCTACACATAGCAAGTGGTCTCAAATTCTTATAGGAGCATGTAGTTTTTAATAAAAATCGAGAGAAGTGTTGAAAACACCCCTAAACTTATAATAATAACACTTTTGATCCCTTAATTATCCATAAATTTCCATATTGGTCTTTGTGGTATCCGTTTCAATGTTTTTGTCCTACCTTTTCTTTTAGTTTGGATCCATTGGACGACAAGTAGCCGCGGTGATTCCGGCTCCAACAGTGTATATTTAAGTTGTTGAAGTTAAAAAGCTTGTAGTTTTAAAAAAGGATATTTATTTATTTATTGGTAATTTTTTAATTTGAATTTTTTATAGAGATAAGTTTCAAAAACACACCTAAACTATACCCTTTTTTTGAGTTTCATACCTAAACTATTGAGAGTGTGAGTTTCATACCTAAACTATCAATTTTTAGTTTGAGAAACACACCTCTCTCTTTTATACCACTCTCATCATGGTTTGTGTAATACACTCTCTCTTTTATTTTAAAAAATTGCCACATCCACTCCACATGGACAAAACATTCAACCTTGACAAAAATTAAATAAATTATTAGTATTAGTTAAAATTTAAAATTTAAAATTTAAAAATTATTATCCAAAAAATAAACTTCTTTTATAAAATAAAA
>JAJOOO010012139.1:0-44933 GCA_029582685.1 Solanum piurae | reverse complement strand
ATACTATTATTATCTATTAGCTCAATTTTTACTTTTGTTTTATGTTTTTCCCATCCTTGTAAAGGATCTTCACTATATAATAATTCTAACTTATCTTGTATTATTTTTACTTTATCTATAGAGAATATAATTAATTCTATTTTAGGATCTTCTTCTTTTATATTTTCTATTTTTTGTGTAATTTTTTGACTTCCTTTTATCCATTCTGTTGTTTTTCGTTTTTTATTATTCACTCTGTTTGCTCCTACTTTGTGTTTACATGGGGTTGTGAACCACCAGTGTGTTTTTGTTATTATATGTGGGTATAATTTTTCTAAAAATGGCATTCCTAATAGAATATCTTTTGTTGTCAGCTCGAAGTTATACATTTCTTCTATAGTTAGTATCTTATCTCATATTTGTATTTTTATATTTTTCGCCTTATATGTAACCATGCTTCCTTCATTATTAAATCTTGTTACTACTATCGGTGTTTTTAATTTTTCCCATTTATCGTTGAGTGAGTTCGAAGTTTAGCGAAATGTGAGGTACCACTATTCTGAGGAAGTAAGTTGTTCTATCCTAAGAGAGTATATTCCATAACCTCGAGTACTTGAGTAAAATAATTTAATTTTAATGATATAATAATTAGTTTTTCCTTAATATACACACACATTAGTATGTAATGTTCCAATATATGAAGTTACATAATATAGTCTAAATTCATTTGTTTTTGTTAACATTTTCTCTTATGATGTAGATGTATGCTTCTGAATAACTTTTTCCAAAATTTAGAAAATTGTCACTATTTGTTTTTGATGCTCAAGAAAAATAATAACTTTATTTATCAATGTTACTTATGTGATTTAGACTCCTAGAAAGTTTGCTTCAAAATAGTTATTACTATATAAACATTACCCTTTTGTTTTACTTACTTACTATTTCTTAATATTTTAGTATTTTAGACGAAGAAAAGTTCATATGAATTGTAATAACGCCAGTTGAAGTTTGTATTAGTTTAATTTTTACTATTAATTTAATAGCTAATTTCATGAGATAAATATTTTCATTAATGCCAATATATATTTATATTTAGGTAGGTATTTTTATTTAAACTAACGTATTATATGTGTCAAAAATGTTTTACCAAGTTAACGAGATCTTCTAACTTGAAAATATATTATTTTAAAAAAAATTGAGACTTTTTTTAAAAATAACTCACAACAAATGTGAAAATATGTGAATTTATAAAATGTAGTTGTTCTCTTCACATGTTCATATGACATCTAAACAATTTAACAATACACATGCAAAGCACATCTGGTTAGATGAAAAGAAATATACAAAACAAATATTGTCAATAAGGTAATATTAGTGAGATAAGACTAATTACATGATTGAACCTCATAAAATTGAAATAAATATATTCATTGACCATCTTCATAGGTTTGCATGAATAAGAGATATATATGACAATCTTATTTTTTGCCAATATTATTATTCAAATCTTCACTTAAATAATCAATACTATTTCCTATAACATATATTTTTGAAATTGGTAATCACGTGCAACGCACGTATTAGAAAACTAGTGTATATATAAAACTAAGAAGAGTTTAGGATACTGGAATAAAACTCAAGTGCTAAAATTGAAATCTAACTATGCTTCAAATAAGCCTCTAACCGACTAGAAGTGTTGTGACATGCCCTAGCTAAATCTAGCAAAAACTGAAACTATACACTAAAATATATGAAAGAAACATATTTTTCATCCTTAGAGAATGAGGACTCACCACTGATAATACTGAGCTAAAGATTAGGAACCTATCTATGCATGATCTAAATGCTAAGGACCTGAACCTACATCATGAGAAAATGTAGCGCAGAGAATGCGTCAGTACATAAAAGTTACTGAGCATGCAGGATAGAATAAAGCTGAACAATATACAAAAGTGAACAAAGCATACAATTGAGCAATTGTATAATATAAGCATGATATTATACTGAGAATACTGAACATGAACTAACTGAATGAAATGACCAAGTTTATAACATGTTGAAACTGAAATTTAAACCGTAACTAATACCCTGGTCAATGCACTAGAATCTGACTGTGGGAGCTACTAATAACCGACATAAAACCACATGAACCCAATGTGGAGTCCAATGTATACGCCCCATCGAGAGGACCCAATATACCCTGCTAGATGTATAGAGGCATGACTGGCGTGATCACTAAATTGATGGCCACAGATGGGACTTTCAACCTACGGGGACACGTAGTATTGGGACATGAGGGTGACTGACCCTAGTCCACTCAATATTAAGCTACTCCCAATTGATTATGTAATTACCAATTTATTACTGAATTTCTATAATAATTGATAGCTCAAAATACTGACATGCTAACTAAAAATGCAACATTAATGTACTGATAATGAAACATTAGAATCTGAGGCATGTATATCTGAAATAACTAACCTTGTATTTGCAATTCATGACCTAAAAGAACTACATAACTAGGGTTCGGGGTTTATGCAAGAATCTACGCAAAATAGTACTAAAATCATGACAATTTGATTAGGAACAGTAAAGTAACTAATTCATACTAATCTTCTAAAATTATAAAAACCCTGGGTCTAGATAATATGAAGGGAATTAAGAATCTGACTGAGTTCTAGGGACCTAATGGGTGAAAGGAACCCACTGTGAAATCCCACATACTTGGTGACGAATTCCACGGAGAAATCTTTTTATTTCGAGGCTGGAACTGACGAGAACTTGATGTGTTCTTAAACTACAATTGCTTGACTTCTTCTCTTGTTTTTACTCTAAGATTGATGATTTTTTTTGTGAATGATTTATTAGGTTAGGTTCGAATTTGTTTACTTGGCTAAAACTGACCAAAACTACATGGTTTAGGGTTTTAACGATGTAGTTTAGGGATCCAACACATCAGGAAAACACCAAACAACCCCTGGCTTAAAATCTGGTGAAGCCACCGATGGGCATGACCAAATGACCGTTGATGGACCGATGGTCCATTCTGGTTAACCGTCGTTCGGATTCACAGGGTTTGATATTGAGGGTTAGACCAACAGCGCTAGACCACAGACCGTGGTCTGACCTACGGTCTGTAGGTCCTGGCATAGGTCTGGACTTAGAATAATTTTCTTGGCCTTTCTGGGGAGTGTTGTAGGTGGCCATCCACGGACCATCAGGACGGACCGTGAATCACCCTGTGGGTTGCACCTGCAGCTTCTGGAAATCTGCTTGTTTGGTCTGTTTTTGTATACGGAGTGTTACATTATCTCCCCCTTGGTAACATTCATCCTCGAATGAAGTCTAAACTAGTTGGATAGGGAGGGAAAGAGCTGCAAACCCTACCACTATTTACTAGAAACAAATTTCTGACTAAACTAAGTTCCAAGGATATGCAATACGCTGAAAATATAAGTACAAACTGAAGGAACATGATGCTAAGAGGAACTATTACCTCAAGCTGAAATGGAATTGAAAGGAAATAGATGAGGATACTTGGCCCTCATGGCTGCTTCTGCATCTCAAGAAGCTCCCTCTACGGGCTGACACCTCTACAAAACCTTAACTGAAGTGACTTCTTTGTTTCTCAACCTTCGAACCTGACGATGAAGAATCTCAACTGGTACCTCTTCATAAATGAGACTATCCTTCACAACCACACTTTCTGAAGGTACAATAGATGTTGGATCACCCACACACTTCTTCAATAACGAAATGTGAAAAACTGGATGCACTATTGTTAGTTCTGTTGGAAACTCTAACTCATAAGGCACTTTACCAACTCTTTTCAAGATCTTGTAACCCCCTATATATCTAGGACTAAGATTTCCTTTCTTGCAACCATTCATAGGGTACACTTTCACGAAAACCCAATTATCAACTTGGAAATTTAAGTCCCTTAACCTTACATCTGCATAGTATTTCTGGCGACTCAGGGCTGTCTTAAATCTATCTCTAATGAGCTGAACCTTTTCCATGGCATCATGAACCAAATTTGGTCCTATAAAGGCAGCTTCACCTACTTTAAACCAACCAACTGGGATGTACATCTATTCCCATACAATGCCTCATAAGGGGCCATCTTAATGCTGGAATGATAACTACTATTGTAGGCGAGCTCTATAAGAGGAAGGTGATCATCCTAACAACCTTTTAAATCGATTACGCAAGCTTTCAACATGTCCTCTAAGGTCTGAATGGTACACTCTTCCTGACCATCTGTCTATGGATGAAATATTCTGCTAAGATTAACTTTAGTACCAAGACTTTTCTGAAAAGACTTCCAGAAATGAGAGCTAAACTGAAGACCTCTATCACCTCCCTAACTAGAAAGGGGCAGACATCAAGGATATACACAAGCACCTGCTAGATATCTTACTAATCTCATGCCAAAGCTGAAGATTCATAAGCAGCGGAACCTATATTAAGACACATACTAAAACATAAATAACAAAAGGGCCCGTTGGGCTACTTTACAACGGAAACAAGACTAAGTCTACGAAGCCTCTAAAGAGTATGACTCTGAGAATCTGAGAACTAGTCGAGATAGGGCCCCAACATACCTATTTTGATAAATGAACATGTGTAGCAAAATATAGGCTATAAGTATCTGATAGCTCCAGGTAGAGGTGGAGCTTACCAACTTCTAAACTGGAAGTCTCTAGTCTATCGAAAATGCTTGTTGTCCTAAGTACCTGAGCCTGTAGTGATACAAATGAAACGCCAAAATAATAAGGACATCAGTACATACAAAACATGTACTGGTATGTAAAGCAAACTGAATAACAAGTAGACATCAAATATCATGATAGGAAAATCTGAGCATGTGTATGCAGGAGACATAATCTATAACTGGAATTGTGACCAACCTCAATGGTTCTCATCGAAAGTTTTATGGATTAGTCATTTATATATATATATAATACCTATAATTTGCCTAGCTGATATATTTACTTCATTATATCACTTCTTTGTTCTTTGTAAAGCTAACTACCATTGAATCACATGATGGCCTACTGACGGCGAATAGTGAACCCTGTATGACATTTGTAGCGCACTGTCACGACCACGCGTGAAATGTCATAGTCTGGTAACGACGTCTATCAAGTAACGGCCCCCAGGGCTCCTGTATGGTCTGCTCGCAGTCCTGTATCAGTCAGGTGAATCCACGACGGGAATTTCAGCTGACTATATCTGAACTCTATGCACAGAGAAGAGTCGCACGTTGTAGCCCAAAGTATACCCACCCTACGCTGCGGAGTAGCCTATAATCTCAACTGATTGCATTTATTTAATATAATTAATTCATTAACCACATAGATCGTGATTACATTCTTTAGCTTGAGAATCATATATATGGTGACCTATGCACTTACGAATAATCTGTGGCTGGCTGCTTTCTTTAAATTTATGCAACATGTACACCGCTAACTTCTAAGAGTTCCAACTATGGACAAATGTAGTTGTGTGAAATATATTTCTTCCTTGAAGAGTACTACAACTCTATAGATTTAGGACCCAACATGAGAGGGTTTATAAAATCTATAGTGACATTTATCAGAAGAACATGCGAGTTAGGTCCTGCCTTAAGAGCAAAAGAGGTTTCATCTTTACATACCTTAATTAGGGACTTACTATCTTACGTCGTCAAACTCCTTTGCTGACAACTTTATCTATAACATAAAATCATAAAAGGATAGTATAAGAAACTAATCAAGAGTCACAACAATGCCAAAAACACAATAATGGTTCGCGAGCGACAATCTCAATAATTACCATAGATGAAAGGTGTATCACCACACCCTTCTCTTTCTCTACATTCCAAGTAGGCTTATGAATTATTTACATGTTCAATATTACTCCTCATACTTTAACCATAAAGAACCAGCCCCTTTAATCATCCACACTTAACATAAAAGTAAAACTCATGGCCTCCGATCACCATCCCATCGGTTCCTTGTTAATGATGTCAAATTCCTTTATAAGCTCATAGTTTAAGTTGGTAGAGAACTAATGCCATAAATTAAAATAATAAGAGCTCATATAACCAGCTACAACATATTCTTAGCGGCTTAGGAATTTCATCAAACACTTGGTGAGTGACAAACTTTCAAGAACTATAATAGTCGCGTTCTCTATAACTCACCATCCGTTTTAATGTAACCATCTTACCTCCCCAATACAATACCATTGACCCCTAATTTGGTCAAAACACCAGCCAACACTACCTTCTACAAACTCCCTCCTCACCAAAACATCAAATACAATGGGTAAAACATGAACTCACGGCTTCCTATCACCGTCCCGTGAGTCCTACCCGCAAATTATACTTAAAGCATCCTTGGAATAGTATTTATGAAGATAGAAGAGGATTCATACCTATATATCAAAGATACAAGGTCTGGTCCTAATATTTGAGTTTCACCTACTTCAAACCAACCAATAGGCGATCTGCACCGACACCCATAGAGGGCTTCAAATGGAGCCATGCCAATGCTTGAATGATAATTATAATTGTAGGCAAATTCTATCAAGGGCATATGATCATCCCAATTGCCTTTAAAGTCTAAAACACATGCTATAAACATATCTTTGAGTGTTTGAATAGTGCGTTCAGCTTGGCCATCTGTTTGCGGGTGAAATGCAGTGCTAAGGTTCACATGTGTGCCCAAACTCTTCTGGAATGATCTCCAGAAATGTGCCATAAATTGGGCACCCCTATCTGAAATAAGAGATAGTGGAGTCCCATGCACGCGAACAAGTTCCCTTACATACAGCTTGGCATATTCTTCGACTGTACTACTGGATTTAACTGGCAAGAAGTTAGTTGATTTCGTCGACCAATCAACGATCACCTAAATGGAATATTGTCTCTTAAAAGAGAAAGGCAAACCTGTAATGAAATCCATATTAATAGCCTCCCATTTCCATATTGGAATGTCCATAGTCTGATCTAAGCCATCGGGCCTCTGATGTTCTGCTTTAACTTGGCAATTGGAGCATTGTGCCACGTATTCCACAATATTCCTTTTCATGTCATTCCATCAGTAGACCTCCTTAAGGTCATGATACATCTTTGTGGAGCCTGGATGAATTGAGTATCGGGAACAATGTGCTTCATCTATGATTTTCTGCCTTGACCCATCTATATTTGGAACACACAGTCTTCCTTGGCATCTCAAGGTGCCATCTTCTGCTAAATTGAATGCAGTAATTCGATGCTCACGAATCCCTTCTCGATAATGTAGAAATATTGGATCATCATACTATTTCTCTTTCACCAATGCCGCTAATGATGATTCGGCAGTATTCTTCACGACTACGCCTCCATCTTCTGCTTCAAGAAGTAGGACTCCTAGGCTGGCTAATTTGTTAACATCTCGTACTACTTATTTTTGTACAGAAGGTAAATGTACTAGACTTCCCATAGATAGTCGACTAAGAGCATCTGCTACCAAGTTAGCTTTACCTGGGTGGTAGAGGATGTTCACGTCATAGTCCTTCAACAACTCTCATCACATTCTCTGCCTGATATTCAAATCTTTTTGCTTGAAAAGATATTGGAGACTCTTATGATCTGTAAAAATATCAACATGTACCCCATATAAATAGTGTCGCCAAATCTTAAGCGCAAATACCACTGCAGCAAGCTCCAAATCATGAGTGGGGTAGTTTTGTTCGTGTTTCTTTAATTGTCGAGAAGCGTATGCTATCACCTTTCCTTGCTTCATTAATACGCACGCATCACAATAAATTGCATACCCTTCTGTACCCTCTGGTAAGGCCAATATTGGCTCCTTAGTCAATCTATCTTTCAGCTCTTAGAAGCTTTTCTCACACGCATCGGACCACTGGAACTTCACTGCCTTTTGCATCAACTTGGTCAATGGTGCAGAAATAAAGGAGAATCCCTCTACAAACCTGCGGTAATATTGTAATAACCCGGTAGGTCATTTTTGAGAATTTTAGACTATTTGTTTAACTTGAGTAAATTAATTGATGGGTAATTGTAGATAAATGACTTAATCGATAGTTAATGGGCTAAAGTGATAATTTATTTAAGACCCTATACCAACTAGCCTATATTTAATAAAATAAGTGAGTTAAATTTATCACTTTTAGTACATAATTAATTGAGAAAAGAAGTAAAAACGGGAAGAAGGAGCGGACAAGGGTTTTGGCATCGCAAGTTGCGAACTGCATCCAGGTGAGATTTCAAATTGGAACTCTTTAAATACGTAATGAATTGTAAATTCATGAAGCAATTAATATGTTTTCAAGGGGAGGATAAGGAGTAGCATATTGATTTTAGAAGCTATTGCTGCTTTCAATTAATGTTGCTACACGTGGGTTCTTTGAATTTGGGGGACAAGTTTTAGTGGGTAATTGTTTTAGGTAATTATTGGAATGATTATAAGGTAGTCATAAGGTGATAGTGGGGTGATTGGCTCATATTGAAAGTATTGCAAATCTTTCATATAAGTTTGAATGATGTTACTGTTCTTTAATTGATATACATGTTAGTCCACATGTTGATTTTAGTGTTTCTCCAGATTCTTTATTATTATTATTATTATCACTATATTATGACAATAATTAAGTTGTAAAAGAAACAAAAGGTGAGGAAGAGAGAGTTGGATTGGTATATGCAGTGGGTTAGAGTAACAATCTGGAAAGTTGGAATTATTTCAGATTAATTGTCAATGTTTCTTTTTTTATATAAAGATGTTAGTGGAGAACTATGACACGTGATTGGCCACTAATAGCCTTACGATAGGTAATTAAATATCGGGTGGATTATATTATATCAAAGCAATTAAGGTTGTAGTTTTAACCTTAGGCTTGAATTTGAGAAATATGAGCATTGGAATATTAATTGGCATCAAGATTAGGAACGTGATTATAGATTTGAGTGAATTTTGGGTATAGACTAGATGCATAGTAATAGGAGTGTTAATAGTTTTGAAATCTTATTGTGGTCATTTGTTTGAATAGATTACTTTGAGTTGGAAGTTCAACGAAAGGGGAAGGCTCAAGTTCCAGATTAAATTCTTGATTGATTGAGGCAAGTGGATTTCTAAACCCTTGTTAAGTGTATGGAATTCGTGTATTTCCTTGTAATATCTGTTTGGGGGTAATGAGACTTGGTGATGGGTTGACTTGTCCACATTGATTAATTCTAATGATGAATAAGGGGTAATAAAAGTCAATGTGATTAATTGTTTGTGATGTGTTGAGAATGGTTTGAAAGGTTTGTTGAATCATTGTTGATGTTGTAGCATGATTGTGTTGTTGTGAATTGTACAATGTTATGAAAATGGCCATCTCCTCATTATTTGTGTGAACATGTCATTTGCATTGTTCTGAGACATGGTTGTGACAAGTGTTATGTGAATTGAGGAAGAATAAGAAATTAAAGAGGATGTACCCTTTCGAGGGACGTATCGCGCGCCGTGATGGATACTATATTTCGAGGGACGTGTCGTGCGCCGCGACGGATACTATATTTCGAGGGACGTATCGCGCGCCGCAATGGTTACTATTATCGAGGGTCGTATCGCGCGCCGCGATGGATGCATGGACAGATATGTCCCCCATGGGTCCCGGACTGAGAGACAGCGGGTGTGTATCAATAGGTCAGACATGCATCACTATACTTGACATTGCATTCCATTTCATTGCACATATTTATCATTAGTGAACTTGATATTGTGTCTTGCTGATCTTGTGAGTGCCTTTCTGTGGAACTTTGATTGGTGAATATTGAGTTTGTTGTTGAGGTTATGTAATTGTTAGAGTGTTGTTGTTGAGATATGTGTTATGTGAATTGTGAACTGTTAGGTTGGGATGATTTTAAGTAGGTTGTAGTCGTGGAGATTGTAATTGACGAATATTGAGCTTGTTGTTGAGAATATGTGATTGTTAGAATGTTTCTATTGAGATATGTGCTATGTGAATTGTGAACTGTTAGGTTGGGCTGATTTTATGCAGGTTGTAGTTGTGGAGGTTCGGTTGGGGTGTAAGGAGTACCCGTATTCTATCCCCTTAGCTTGTGTTTAGAGGTTTACTTGCTGAGTACCGCGTGGTTTGGTACTCACCCTTGGTACTACATTTTTTTGTAGGTTACTAGCCCGGACCTTTGTGATATATTCTATTCTTTTCCGAGGCTTCTTGGAGATTTGTGAGGTAGTTGTTTGTCAACTCAGCAAACCTTCTTACTCATGTTTATGATCTTGTTCTACTCTAGAAACAATGTCATATGAGACTTGTATTATTCTTTTGATTCAATTGTAATACGTTAGAGGCTTGTACACGTGACAACCAGATTTTGTGGGTATTTTTGAGTTTATTATAAAAATTTCCGCATTTTTATTGTAATGGTTGAGTTTTAGGCTGACTTGTCTTGGTGGGTTAAGACGAGTGCCATCACGTCTATTTTTGGGTCGTGACAAATGAGAACCAAAAACAGTTCAAGGGTTGGTTGTGTTACTTATGTTGTCTAGGTATACACCAAAACTCGACAGTTCAAAGATATCAAATCTACCGATTGACCGAGTATATCCGATATATGTTCACTATGGAAAGTTTAAAGGGAAACCCACCTATCCAGATGCGATTAACCCTTACTTACGAGACACACAAGTTTTTCATGCATATGTTTTAACAATAGCCATTCCTTATTCATGTGGGGGATTTTTGAGTTTAACAAGGTGTGAATGGGAAATAAAAAGAGAAAATGGAAAGTGAAGGAACCAATGAAAGTGGGGGAACCAATTTTGGAGGGAAAATGAAAAGTCATTGCAAAAGTGCAAATGAAAGGTCATTTTTACCATATTGGTAGAAGAAAGGAAATTGTTGTCTTTATATTAGGAAACACTTCCTTTAGTTCTTAAAGGGTTAAGAAGAAGGTGCCCCCTCGCGCCGTCGTTGTCTCTCGCTCGACCTCGACCTCGGCTTCGGCTTCGGCTTTGGATTTGGATGTGATTGATTGATAATATTTTTGGACAAAATTTATTTTATCAATCTTGTTAATTAATTTCCTTTCTCTTATAAATTAATTCAGAATGTTAGTTAAATAACAGAATTAATTTGGCGCAAAAGAATTTATTTGAAATTCACGTGTAACGGTAATCCTTCCGAAAAGTTGTTACTTTTCCCAAACGGTAATACTTTCGAAAAGTCGTTAGTTTTCTCAAAAGACACAACGTTCTGGAAAAAACGGGTCTGAACAGATTTGTCTGAACAGATGCGTTCTTTGCTACAACTCGCTATAAATAACAGATTTTTTTCGTTTTTCCAAACACTGAAATTTTTTCCTCTATGCATACAGTTTCTTACATAAACAAAATTTTCGATCGACTGAGTCTGTGTGTGCTCTTGTTGCTGTTCTTGCGTTTGCTGAATTTATTGTGAAGTTTGAGGTACCGCTACTTCTTTAACAGGTTAATCCATTTTATCTTGGGAGGAATTAATCTGCAACCTCGGGTACAGTGAGGGGATTAAATTTCTTAAGGAAACACAGTGGTTTCTGTGGACTCGGATTAAAAATCACTCTGTCTATTTCATCTATTTATGTTTCTGTATTTTTGACTAACCTGAATACAGGAGATAACAAGTAATACTCTCAACTGAATTTATATGATAATTTTGATAATACTGAATAACTTGAATATTGAAAATTGATATTGAAATAACAAACACTTTAGCTGAAAGCATCTTAGGTTTGAGAAAATGAAAGACTGAATACAAAAATGATCATAATAATTTTTCTATTCTGACTGAAACATGCAATTTAAAAACACAAGTCCAAAAATATGCAATTCATTTGTTACGAGGGTTCATGAAAATATACTTAAAGCAAACATACTGAAATTTGGAAAAAACGTGTATTTTATAGGTTGTAATGAAGAGGAATTGAAATATATTTAAATACTCCTAGATTTCTATAAAATTAAGTATCTGAAAATACTAAATTTCTCTTTGAAACTCAATGGGTGAAAGGATATCCATTGATGAAATCCCACATACATAAAATAATTTTTTTGGTAGAATCACTAAACATCAAGCTTAGTTTTGATCTTACAAATTGAAACTGTTAGTTTAAGACGTGAGGAAGAACTAAGTTCCGCAGTATGGTAGTCTTACAAACCTTAAATGCTCCAAAATCATGACAAAGAACCCTAATGTTGAAAGAGAATCACAAAAGTCCATTCTTGAACCTTGAGTTTAATAAGCTTGAAAATCCTAGGTTATTATGATAGAATATTACTTAGGATACATAATCACATGGGAATTATGAGAGTATGCTTACCTAGATTTGAAAGGAAGAAATCTTGATGGACTTGCTCAGAAATCAAGTCTTGAACCTTAAAATTGAGTTCTTGATTTCACTAAAGATAGGAAAGGATTTGTTGTTAAAATCTTATAGAAATTTTAGGATTTTATAACATAAAATCATGGAGAATACTTACCAAGACTTAATAGGGTAGAATAGAGTTTTTAGGTGCTATTGGGGTCGACCAAAGAGTGAAAATGAGAAAAGAAACTCAAAATAATATTTTTATGAAATTTGAAAATTTTAATATATAACTGATATACATGATATACGAATGGTATACATTGTCTATAGACATTCTATGATCCGGGGAATGATCCACAGCTCACGGATTAATTTCATAGAACTTGGGAGAGAATTTCAAGCCAATGATCCAATTTCACAAGCAAGAATCACGATTCGTTAATGCTTTCACGATCAGTAGTTTTCGGTTCACGAAATCTATTGCTAAAATTTCAAATTGGAGCGTCTTATTTAATAGTCAGAACCTTTTGTTTGGGATTTGGATTTACAAATGATTGGTGGGGCTATAAAGAAGACACATAGAACTTTAATTTGATAGGTCATGATCCACATATCTCATTATATTCTAAGAAATATGATCGTTTGAAATTGACCTTTGCATGATTTCATAGAAAATTTAGAGAGTAGAGAAGGCGTTGATCTCGACTTAGTGTTAGAGGTCCTAATGGACCTAAACAACTTTTGATACACTTCCTACACTTGATAATGAACCTTAACATACATGAACAAATAAGAATTTTTCGATGCAATCTTGTATCCATACAAAGTACAATTCAAATTTTAGCTCAATTTTTTTTTAAGTGCTACACCTATTTGATGCATTGATGATATATTTGACTAATTTCTTGGTGGTTTGGTATTTTCAAAAATGAATTGATGTGAGACTACCATCAATTGAAGATTAATACTTCATATATCCCCAAAACATTAATTTACATTTATCTTGACTTCAAATATATGATTTGTCTGATCATATTGCTAATAATATGACGTTTCGAGTTCTTTTTATGATGCTCATATAGTTTGAACGGATTGACATTCATATCGTCCTTTCGATCAAAGGCTTTCTCATATATTTGTATTTACTCACCAATCGTCCTACAATGTATCTGAATATCATTTTTATCATTGAAATAATTAGTTATCCTCATGCAAATTTCAAAAAGACATTAAATGACTCATAGTTATTTATTGTAAACATTATTCATCTCCTATCATCATTCATGTGTATGATTTATTTTTCAAGCGACATTGTCATCAAATATATATTTTATATTTCTATGCTCTCATTAATTGTAATAGGAAAAATAATAAAAATACTAATATATTTGCATTCATTTGGATAGCAATCATTAGCTTGATGCGGTACACAATATAGAGATACATTTCAGCTTTGATATTGATCTTGGGCATATTTAATTTATATGCCCAATTACTACAAATTAGCCATCTTTTAACGTAAGTTTAAGGACATTCACTAATCTAACTGACATGTTTTACTTAGGATTACGATGATTGCATACTAATAAACATGATTAACTATTTTGCAGGGTTCCTAAGAGAAGCATTGGAATCGGGAAGGAAAAGAAGTTGAAAACGACAAGTGACGCCATGAGAAAATGTTGGTGCGGTGCCCCATCATCACTGGCGCAGCAAGGGCGCGATGCCCCAGGCCAAGAAGTACAGGGGCTGCATTTTGGCGCATTGGCAGCGCCACGCCCCAGCCTGCCAGACACGATATGGGCGCGATGCCCCAAGGCAATGCAGACTGTTGGGTGAAAGTTGTGTTAAAATAGGATTTATCTTTGGGCTAACTTTGGAAATACTTTTCCGAAACTCTATAAATAGGGCCCTAGGTTTATTTTGTAAAGGTTCAACTACATTTTGGTGTGAAAGAACAAGAACTCAAGTTTGTAATAGGTTTTGATTCTCTTAACTCTATTTTATTTTAGAAATTGCATGAACAATTATATTTTGTGGTTTTTGAATATTATGAGTGGATAATCGCCCTAGTTCAGGGGCTGTAGCTACGAATTGATTGTTGAATATTAAAGGCTTTTTGAATTAATTATTGGTTGTCATTATAAGTTACTTTTATATTCTTGTTTTAGTATTTCATGCTTGATCGCCATAAAATAAATCTACTATCTATTCTTAAAATTGAGAGAGGATAAGGTAGATAGACCAGAGAATATAGAAAGCTCGATCATCCATTGAGTTTATGCGTGTTCAGGAGTGACGCTCGAACGAACAACTTGCTTGGTTACAAAATAAGATGAAATATAAATGCTTGCCAATTAGGCATGTCTATCCCCGCTCAATGATGTAGATGCAAGCAATGTAGCAGTGGGTGCAGTGTTGGGACAAAGAAAAGATAAGGTGTTCCATTCGATCTATTATGCAAGCAAGACTCTGGATTCTGCACAAGCTAATTACACAATGACTGAGAAGGAGATGCTAGCTCTAGTCGCCTTCGATAAGTTCAGATCGTATTTGGTAGGTACCAAGGTAATTGTTTTTACTGACCATGCAACTATTAGGTACTTATTCAACAAGAAGGATGCTAAACCAAGGTTGATTCGATGGATATTGTTTCTCCAAGAATTTGACCTTGAGATCAAAGATAGAAAGGGTACTGAGAATCAAATAGTTGATCATTTGTCTAGGTTGGAAGATTTTTCATATGTACATGAAGGGGAATGAATTCGAGAAGAGTTCCGAATGAACAGTTGATGGCACTAGATATCTCTCAAGTGCCTTGGTATGCAGACATAGTGAATTTGATAGTAAGTGGAGAGTACCCTCTGAATGAAACCACTCAACAAAAGAAATAGCTAACTCATGATGCTATGTTCTATATTTGGGATGAACCGTTCTTATTCAAGCAAGGAGTGGATAGGGCGGTGAGAAGATGTATTCCGGAGTATGAGATAAAGAAAGTGCTCGAAATTTGTCATGCTAGCCCATATGGAGGTCACCATGGAGGAGAGTGCACGGCACATAAGGTACTACAATCTAGTTTATTTTGACCCACTTTATTTAAAGATTCTATTGCTTTTGTGAAGGGATGTGATAAATGCCAAAGGTTGGGTACTATATCGAGGAGACATGAAATGCCGCTAGGTAACATTCTTGAGGTGGAAATTTTCTATGTGTGGGGTATTAAATTCATTGGTCCCTTCCCTCCATCCAATGGAAACCAATATATCCTTGTGCCTGTTGATTATGTGAGTAAATGGGTTGAGGCGGTAGCTCTGCCCTCAAATGATTCAAGGGGCGTGATTAATTTCATCAAGAAGCATATTTTTACTCGGTTTGGCACTCCAAGGGCGATCATATGTGATGGAGGTAAGCATTTCATTAACCATCTAGTGAACATTCTTCTTGCTAAGTATGGTATTCGTCATAAGGTTGCTACAGCTTACCATTCTCAAACAAGTGGGCAAGTGGAAGTTTCGAATAAAGAGGTGAAGCAAATCTTGCAGAAAATGGTGAATGTTCAAATAAATGATCGGTCTGAGAAGTTGGATGATGCATTGTGGGCATATAGGACTGCATATAAGACACTCATAGGGACTTCTCCTTATCACATAGTATTTGGTAAAGCATCTCATCTTCCGACAGAATTAGAACACCAAGCTTATTGGGCAATAAAAAAGCTAAATCTTTACCACGAGTTAGCCGGTAGGAAGAGAGTGGATCAATTGCATGAACTTGAGGAGTTTAGGCTCCATGCGTATGAGGATGCCAAGCTCTACAAAGAAAAGACGAAAAAGTGGCATGACAAGCACATAGTTCCTCGCACTTTCACTCCGGGAGAAAAGGTACTACTTTTTAACTCTAGATTAAGGTTATTCCCCAGAAAACTAAAGTTTAAATGGAGTGGTCTCTTCGAAGTGGTAAGAATGACACAACATGGTGCCGTTGAACTTAAAGGTGAACATGGCCCAACGTACTTGGTGAACGGGCAAAGAGTTAAGCATTACTTTGGGGAAGATGCGGATCGTGATCAGGAGGCTCTTGAGCTGAATGACGAATGATCCAAGCTGAGTCGAGCCGCGACGTTAAATTAGGCGCTCCATGGGAAGCAACCTGTGAATGATTTGTAATAGGTAGTAGTTTTGCTTAACTTTGAAATTTTAGCTTAGTTTCAAATTTCTAGGTGTAGGAATGGGGATGCCAATCTTATACAGAAAATACCGCTATCTAAAGTAACCTTGCAGGGGGGCTGCGTATAGCATTCTAAGATCTCAATACGATAAAGAAATCAGACTTATAACCTCACTGCAGTGGCTTGTAGACTTGCTTTGCCGCGGAAAGCTCAAGTGAAAACCTATTAGAACTGTGGGCCTCACTCGTCTACTACTAGACCTTAAGATTTTTTTTTGTTGAGTTTGATTTCTTTGTTATAGTTAGGAGCTATAACGAAAAATACAAGAAGAGGAGTCATGCCACGACCAAAACTAAGGCGCTGGGTGGGAGGCAACCTACCAATATGATGTTACGTCGTTTGGTTGAAGCGCAGGTTGTCGGAGAACATACCACGAGAGAATAAAACCAACTATGTTGGAAACTGGGTTTTGGCATAGGTCAGGCGCTCGGTGCCAAGGACCAATGTTCAGAGGCCCATTTTGGGCGCACTAGCAGCGCCCCGCGCCCCCAATGTGCCCCCAATGCGCCAAGGCCAATACAAAGCACCGATGCCAGGCGCAAACATGGCGCACCGCGCCATGAGCAAAAGTACTGCAACCCATTTCAGGCACACTGGCAGCGCATCACGCCACTATCCCGCTAGTGCTGCCCAAATCCGAAATTGGTCAATTTTTTGCTATGTTCCGATGGGACCCACCCCCAAAACCCACCTTAAATCTTCCACCTACCCAAATACACCTCACTTTTCCTAAATCTTTCTCTCTCTCAACCACCCATCTCCTCTAATTCTCTCTAAATTCCCAAAAAAAAAATCTTCTTCTTCTTTTCCACTTCCTTTCTTCCCCAAAAGCCTAATTTCCTCCATAAATCTTTATCCAACCTTCTCCTCTTACCCATTCCTCAACTCCCAAACACCATAAAATAACTAAAATCCACCAAACTTTTAAAACCCACCCACCCCACTCCCCACTCGACCCCCCACCTCCTTTTCACTATTTTTTTTCTTTTCTTATTTTCTTCCATTGTTTGGTGTAAAGATGGCTCCTAAGGTTAAAAATGTTGCTAGTGGTACGGGTTCTAAGAGTAGTAGGAAAAGAGCGACTACCAAAAGTTCTAGTCAGGAAACCACCAATTTGTCGCCTAAAAAATTTGGCAAACAAACTTTAATGCACAATGGAGAGGATTGGTATGAATTTCAACAAGAATCCAAGTACCTAGGTGATGAGTATGTCGATGAGGGGTGATTGCGACAAAAAATTCCACACATTCACGCTTAAGTCCATGCTTTGGGTCTCCAATATGTCTTCTTGGATCAAGGTGAGTGCAATTTAAGCTTAATTCGTGAATTTTATGCGAATTGGAATACCCATCGTGTTGAGTAAAACCAAGGGCTAATTCGGGATAGTCGGGTGAGATTTATTGTGGAAGCATTAAATGAATTTTTGGGTACACCAAATTGTGACAGTTCTAAATTTCTGGCGATGATTGACCGACCCCTTATCGTGATATTAGGCATACTTTGTGTGGGGTGACTTCGGTTGCTCGGTGGGATAAGATTAGAAACATGGGTCGGCATTCGACTTTTCACTATGGCCACTTAAATTTGGAGGCTCGCATTTGGTTGAAAATTATGTGTAGCACCTTACTACCGTGTAAGCATACAACCGAGGTCACTAGAGAGAGGGTGGTTCTAGTATAGGGTCTATTTTAAGCAAAATATTCTTAAGTTTAGGACAAATAAGAGATGGTGTTTTTGTTATGGAAGCATCATTACTAGGTACCTCCTGGCTTTACTAATTGAGGAGGAAGTTCATGATGTGTGCCCCACCTCGTGCCCCTCATCTAGTGTGCCGCTTGGTTGATGGCACACGCACTAAATCGCACGATCCATCTCAAGGGACCGTGTTCACTGTTGTGGATAGGCAAGCCCGTGATGATAGTTGGATGGGTCGCATGTTTGGAATGGTTGAGCTGCAACTGCGGATAGGTGGCCATCCGGTGACTGAGGATGAGATGGTGACACTAGCGGAGCGTTACTCTTTGACGGATAGCGTGATGTACATGTGTCAGATGGGGCCGACTTTCCAAGAACCCATTGATGATGATGATGCCACTGCTGATAAGGAGGATGGCTCGGAGGAGGATGCGTCGGATGATACTAGCCCCGGAGATGATGATACTGATGCGGGCGATGGAGATGGTGTTGCAACTTTAATGGCTATGGGTTTTGCCACCAATGTGGCAACCCGCTGATTTGAAGCACGTGGCCTAGAGGCTGAGATGGAGTTCTTTTTTACCTTTTTACTTTATTTTACTTTGCACACTGAGGACAGTGTTTTGTATAAGTGTGGGGTGGAAGTTGAACTTCATTGTACATAGTTTACTACTTTATCGAGTCTTTTTATTTTTTAAGAGGGTTCCTCATCTTTTGTTTTCGGTTCTTTTCTCGAGGATAGTCCCATTGAACTGACTAGGAATAGTTTACTTTTTATTGTTGAGTCTTAGAGTCGTTATAGGAGTGACAGTTCCCGATGATGGATGGATGACGATTGTCTTAAGGGAAAATTAGTCACTAGGAGTAGAGAAGTCTGAAACCGATATTTTTGGTACTTTGAAACCTTGTCTTGATAGTTGGCTAGACGTCATGGGTGGTAATACTTTGCTTACAATATTTAAATGATTACCTTGAAAACAAACATAATCTCTTTGTCTTGACTCTAAACGAAAAAAAAAAAAAACTATGGGCTTACTTGTGTGGAAAACACCGTAATGCATTTTATGTGAGCATGCTACAAGTGTTATGTCCTTATGTGTGTTGTGATTCCATGTGTGGAGAGTACTTGTTTAGTTTTTGCATTGAATAACATCTAGAACTTACCCCGAGTGTGCCTAATGTGTAACTTGTGTGATTTGTGGAATATGATTGAGGCGCTTCTTTGAATGGCCAAGTTTAAATATTTGTGTGTGCCTCCCAATGAAATATCCTTAGTATATCCCATTGAGCCTTTTAGCCTTGATTTTGTTCTAAGCTACTTAATTGAGCCGAAACCATTTTATTGATATCATTAGTTTTGATCCCTAAGTAATCCTTAATGCACTATGTTAAGATGAAAAAGCGAACAATGGTGAAAGTGAATAGAGTGAAAATGCTTGGTTTTGTGGTGAAGAAAGAAAAGAGGTAGAAGAATGATGCCCCATAAGTTTCTAATTATGTGATTAGCCCTGGTCCCTTGGACACTGTGCACTTCGACTAAGGTTAAAAGCATAAGTTGAATGTGGTTAATTCGGAAAATATCTTAATAATGGCCCTGGTCCTTACAAGGACAATGTGCACCTTAACTCGGGAAAAATCCATAAGTTTAGGATGGTTATAGTTAAGTTTGAAAGAAAAAAAAAAAGGGTGTGTACAAAATGAGTGCTCAAGTGAAAAAAAGGGCAAGAGTTTAAGTTCAATTGGAAAAATATGTATAAGGGGGGGATCAAAGGGAAAAGAAAAAGTTATGAATGTTAGCAACAAAAATCAAAACATGTGCATTAGGGAGGATGAGTCTTTAAATTTTGCCCAAATGTATCTTTCCTTACCTAAAGCCGATATTACAACCGAATGAAAGTCCTCTTGATTCTATGAGTAACACTTTGTGAAATTAGAGTACATTAAGGGCAAGCTTATGTCATGTTAGGATATGTGAAAACTTCATTTGTGAGTGTGAGAGTGAAGTTTACAAAAATGAGCCTTATGATTGTAATACAATGGCATTGTGTGCGAAAGAAAGGCTATACTTAAAATAGTGAAGGAATTCATGTCACATGTTTGGTGCATACTCTTGTTGGTTGTGTCTCTATGATATTGCATTAGCCCGAAATTATTGAAAAAGAGTCATTCATCGAGGTTGTAAAGTGTTGATTGGTAGACTATAATTAAGAGTGGAAATTATTGCATGTAGTGTTGTTCCACAAGATCATGATTAAATATGTTTGGACGATTGTAAAGCAAGGTGAGGAGTCCAAGGGATAAGAGTGTGATTTGATAAGATAGAGTTTGTTCGAGGACTAACAAATGTTTAAGTGTGAGGTGGTGATCTTGGGCATATTTATATGTCCAATTACTACAAATTACCCATATTTTAACGTAAGTTTAAGGACATTCACTAATCTAACTGACATGTTTTACTTAGGATTGCAATGATTGCATACTAATATACATGATTAGCTATTGTGCAGGGTTCCTAAGAGAAGCATTGGAATCGGAAAGGAAAAGGAGTTGAAAACGACAAGTGATGCCAAGAGAAAAGGCTGGCGCGACGCCCCAACATCACTGGCGCTCAAGGGAGCGACGCGCCAGGCCAAGAAGTACTGGGGCTGCATTTTGGCGCACTAGCAGCGCAACTCCCCAGCCTGCCAGGCGTGATGCCCTAAGGCAATGCGGACTATTGGGCAAAAGTTGGGTTTAAATATAATTCCTCCTTTGGCTAACTTTAGAAATACTTTTTCTAAACTCTATAATAGGGCCCTAGGTTTATTTTGTAAAGGTTTGACTACTTTTTGGTGTGCAAGAGCAAGAATTCAAGTTTGTAATAGGTTTTGATTCTCTAACTCTATTTTATTTTAGAAATCGCATGAACAATTATATTTTGTGTTTTTTGAATATTATGAGTGGCTAATCGCCCTAGTTTAGGGTTGTAGCTATGGATTGATTGTTGAATATTAAAGACTTTTTGAATTAATTCTTGGTTGTCATTATAAGTTAATTTTATATTCTTGTTTTAGTATTTCATGCTTGATCACCATAAAATAAATCTATTGTCTATTATTAAAATTGAGAGAGGATAAGGTAGATAGACCAGAGAATATAGAAAGCTCGATCATCCATTGAGTTGATGTGTGTTCATGAGTGACTCTCGGACAAACAACATGCTTGGTTACAAAACATGATGCAATATAAATGCTCGCCAATTAGGTCTGTCTATTCCCGCTTAACGATGTAGTTAGAACAACTAATTGGAGTAGGCGACTAGAGGTCAAGAAACCCGACTCATACAATTAACCCTGTAAACCAGTAACTTGATAACCAAAATTAGTTATGTGCCTAAGATATGATACAAGAAATACAACGCATGTTGCAGCCCTGGAATTGTCCTTTACTTGCTTGATACATCACTTTAAAGTCATTCACAATTAGTTACTTTTATTTATTGCGCAATTCGGAATAGTATAATAATCATCACTCTTTTTAAACAGTTACTTTTGTTTAATTGTGGAATTGAGTATTTAATATAAGTTGATCATACATCCCTTGGGAACGAAAACTTGTTTCTTCAAGAAACTATATTACTTGCGCGACCACGTACACTTGCGTATATATTTGGGAGCAACATATATTATTGATAACAATGAATAAAATTATTAATACATAATTTTAATGTCTAACACATAATTAAAAATATTTTTTACCACATTATCTCATTTATTAAACTTTCGTTGTTGATTATGCAATCAAAGCATTGTAGGATACATATGTACATTAACAACGAGTGAAAAGAGTCTTCTTAATTTTTATAGATATTTTCAAAAGTATATTTGTAACACCTCAAAAATCAAAATTAGATTGAACTAGAGAGAAGGCCAAATCACGGAGGAGGTCCACTGGTCGTGAAGAGGACCACGACCCGTCACCCTGATCATAGTTGTGCACCCAACAAAAGGTGAAAGACCACAAACCACTAAACGGTCTGTGGAGCTCCACATGGGCTGTGAAGTGGCCTGTAAGGGGGACACAGAACCATCATGGCTACTATGAAGGACCACGGACCACTGACGATCCGTGGAGCTTCACACGAGTCGTGAAGTGGCTCGTGAAAGAGGCTTGACAGACTTTGAGGTTTAGGTCAACTTCAAACGATCATATCTTTCAGCACACAATGATTTAGGTGGCCCACGACCTATCAAATTAAAGGTCTTTGAGTCCTCTTTCCAACGCTACCAAGTTTGCCTAATTCCAAACTTGGAGTAAAAAGTTATGCCCATTTTAGTGAAGCCATATCGGGCAGAGAATCTTCACAAGCTGCTAGACGGGCCTTGGTCATCATGACGGCCCGTGAGGCCTGTCTTGAAGCCACTTCAGCAACAATTAAGTCAGGGTCGCATTGGTCTTTTCTCTTATGCATTGGGCACTTAAACTACGTCGTTTGACGCCTAAACTACGTCGTTTTACTCAGTCTAAGCCTAATAATCTAGTCAGATAATACCCAGAACCCTCATTCTACAAAAATCACCCAACTTAGAGCGGAAAAAAAAAGTTGACCGTTTCTCCCAAGAACAAGCAGGAGTGTTCTTTGAAGTTTAGCCTCGAAATCCAAAGGATTGCTCCGTAGATTTTGTCACCAGGTATGTGAGATTTCACTAGTGGGTTCCTTTCACCCATTAGGTCCATAGAATTCAATCAGTTCTTCAATTTGTCATAAACTATTTAGACCTAAGTTTTCCAGATTTTGAAGATTTATTGTGATTTTAGCTGTTATAGTTCTCATGATCTAAATAACATGATTCTTGGTGATTTAGTGTAATTTGCATGTATAGAATTCAGTACCCTAGCTTGTATCAACTATATATCAACTCATGAATTATACTTGCTAGTCAGATCAGTCAGAAAATCATGGTTTAGAAATTGAATGTCATAACTTTCAGTATAATTATGTGCATTCCCACATAGCATGTCAGCATTTTGAGCTACTCAGTATTTCAGTGCATTTTAGTTTTTCATTCAGCTGGGAAGAGACTTAGCACCGAGTTGGACTAGGGTTCAGCGTACCCTCACAGTTCTAGAACTACGTGCCAATGTAGGTTCAGAAGTCCCCTCTGTTGGGCATCAGTTTTAGTGATCATGCCACATTCATGCCTTTATACCCCTGGCAAGGTATTGTTGACACCCAATTTTGGACCTCCACAATACAGATTAATCACCGAGCTTCTTAAATTCCAAACGATTTGAAATATTTTTTTTTATAAAGTTCAAAATATTTTTCAAGTTATTTTAATTAATTTTATCTTTTTTATATTTTAAATAATAAATATTTTATATAATTATAAGTACAATTAGTATATTTTATCAATATTTGAAAATCACCCAAAAGATTTTACATTTTAGTTAAGTATTTTATTAATATACTTTAGTTTAAGTTATAGTTATAATTTCAAGTTAATTAGTTTGTAATTAATTTAATTATTTTATAATCGAATTAATTATTTATTTCGTTAAGATTAAGAAGCTCCTTAATTAATTTATGAAAATCCATCTTGTTTAAATGTTGACCGAATTCACCGACTAATTTCGATTCGGCTATAATTGAAACTCTTTTTGGTTATTATATAATTGCAAAATTAGTCATCTCTTATCTCAACACTTAATTCTTGCTCAAGACAAAAGTTGGGCCAATTTTCGTTCAAATTCAGCCCATTCCATTATTTTCCAGCAGCAATTTTCAGCAGCCCACTAACAATACTAAAACTGACCCATTCCAGCAATACAATACAGCACACGTACATCAATGTACAATACTCGACCCCCACCGATACTCGTCTTCCTCTTTCCCAGACGCGAACGAGCAGCAACCCAGCGAGCAGAACCAGTCCAAATCGCGACTGAATTCAACAAGAAAATGGCGAGTTCAACAGCAAAATCGAAGCCCAGAATCGCCGGTCCAGCAACCCGAACTCAGCTTCGCGTCTTTCGTTTCTCTCCGTACGAAAGATCATACTCGAATCAACAGGTGGAACGATCTCCTTATTGCTTCGTCCTTTGCTTCAAAATTGAGAGGTTTTCCTTATTTTTTCATTGGATTAGTACGAATTCCAGCTGGTTGAACCTTATCTCCCAAGAAAAATTCGAATTTCGAATTGGAATTCACCCCAAATATTCCATCCGTTTCCCCCCATTTTCAGTCTGAATTTTCTTCTATTTAAACCCATTACCCCTTCGGTAAAAACGGTTAGAGAAAATATGGAGAATTAGCTAGCATTAAAAAAGAAGAAATACACTCAAATCATATAGTTCCTGAAACCATAGAAAGACCGGGAATCCGGATTCTTGCTTGCTTCCTCTTTGTTCGTCGGAGTTCTCGGAGTCATATTCCAGTGGTGGTGAAGTCGTTTCCTTGCTTGTTCTGGTCTCAGTTTCGCTGCTCAAGAAGAGGTAAATAACTCTTGGTCCTTTTCCTCATTCCGGTTCCAATGAGTGTTGAATCGTGTATTGCTCTTTGTTGATTCCGAGATGATCTTATTATTACGTGATTTGTTTGAGTTTAAGTTGTCTTCTTCATCTTATTATTTTTTTCTTTTCTGAAATGGTAGTGTAGGTTTCGTTTTCAAAGTGATTTAGTGCCTATTATTAAAATCGTCTCTCTGTTTGTATTCTCCCAAATTCGTGATCATTGTGCTCGTCTCGAGTTTTGGCTTGTTTTCACTGTATAATTATAATACTGTTCTGTTCTTATTTTTTTGAAATCTCACTCATGCCTTTTGTTATGTGTTTGAAAGGGTGCTAAAAGATCTATGCAGTTGCAGTTGTATATTTAGTTGCTTTTGAATATAAGTTGAATTTTGGGTTTGTATTCTTTAAAGCATGTTCAAAGATCTGTATATATCCTGTTTTGGAGAGAAAACGTTTTATACCTGTCCTTTAAGTCCTCTCATTTGCTCACTGCTTTTGTTTAACTTCTTACTTAAAATTTCTCTAGTTAAGGGATTGAATGAATGATGTTGATTTTCGTCTACTTATCAATCCATGAGGGTATGAATTTGTGGAAGTAGTTTTTTCTCTCTTAAGTTTCTCTATTATCGTCTTGTTTAGTTTCTTCGTAGCTTCCTAGTTTGTTGTTTTCATCTAATATCTCATGAATTTATTGTACATTCGAGCGTAATCGCATCGATTTTGTTTAGGTAAAAGTTTGAATATTTAGTATGTGAATCCTTCACAAATAAACATGTTCTTATTACCTTGGTTTGTGCTCCAAATAAATTAATCCCTTACTGTCTTTTCTTTTAAAATTTAATGTTAGAATAGGTTTGAATGCGTTAAAAGAGTCTTCATCTTCTTTGTTGCTTATGGGTGTTCACTGGAAAGTAGAAATTCATGTTGAAATAGTAGGCAATGTGTTTTACTGAGTTTTAGGCTAAAATCATCCCTCAAATATAACTCAAACTTAGAGTACATCCTTATAGTATAATTGTGAACAAAAAACATATATTGTACGATATTTTTATTGATATTTCTATTGTTTTACCGGTCTCTTCATGTTGTTTTTCTTATGTTTTTGCCAAAAAGTGTGTTGTTTACTAGTGGTTTACCAATTTTTCTATTGTACTGTAATTTGTTTTTGCTGTTTTATTCTAGTTTGATACTGATTTTCTCGTGGTTTATATTCTGATTTATCAAATTATTTTGTTATTTTTTTCTGTTGTGTTGTTGTTTTTTTGCTAGTTTGGTATTGTTTTGCTGATTTTTTGGCTGCTTTTGTACTGATTTATCAGTTTTTAAATCGTTTTATCAGTTTTTTCCATTTTTTTAGTTGCCTTGGTGTTTTTTTGTGTGTATTTTTTTGTGCAAGTTTTGGTCCTATTTTTCAGATGAAATATTAGCTTTTTTGCTGGTTTTAAGTGTTAAAATGCTCAAGGTGGAAAAAAGAAGAAAAAATAATTGTTTTTAGGCAACTCAAAGTACTTTCATTGCACTTGGCAAACATACAAAATACATTTAATACGAAAAATTTATAGCGAGATTAATACAACATAAAACGACTACTTTTACTACAATTTCAAATTCTCATCTTCTTTCTTTTCAAGGTGAGACCAATCCTCTCTCTTGTAGGCTTACTTCTTTTTCAGACGCAATGTCGTTCTATGGGCGTTGTTTATTATTTCTCAACTAGGCACATTAGGCTAGTCTCGCTTCCTTTTTGCTCGCATAAGAGAATGAATCTGTATGACTCCAAGGCATTAATTCTAAGAGTTGGTAATATGCCATCCCTGGAAGTGGGTTGTGTCATTTTCTTGGTGTAGAAAAGCATGGAGTCATTTCTGTGTAACTAGGATTAATAGTAAAATTGTAAATGACAATAATGTCGCACATGAAAAGTGCTTATTTTATTGATGAATTTTTTTTATCATTGCATTGAAGTCTCTATGGGTGACACTTTTAATTGTAAGCACCCTATCGACTGTTGAGAAATCATGTTTCTAGCGGCACCTCGCACAACTAAGCAAAAATCTCTCTTCATGCAAACATGCTTGGTGTATTTCTTATTAACATGAGCCTTATTGTCTCATATAAATGCCTCTTGATTGCTAATTTCTTCTCCAAACTGCGTCTCAAGAATTTCCAACCACTGCGCATCTTTTAAATTATGGAGTGCTATTAGCTTCTTCCGAAAACATGAGTGCAATGATCAGTTATATGGGCAGTTAATTCCAACCCTCGGTTAGGGACACAATATTGCTTAAGGATAGACTGAAAGTGGGACAATTGGAGCAGATTAATTTTCTGCACAAAAGCATGAAAGAAAGTCCCAACTATGATGTATGCTATTGTTTATGAAGATGAAATCAAGATTTGGGGGGAGTCATGTGCTAAGCACATGTATTTATTTATGTTAGTTTTTTAACAGTAAGTTAACAAAAAGGATGTTTAGTCATGTTTTGGAATAGTTGAAGGATGTTTTTTGTTCACAATTATACTATAAGGATGTACTCTAAGTTTGAGTTATACTTACGGATGTACTCGTGTTTTACTTGTTAAAGTTGAAGTTTAAGGCAACTTCACTGTATTGCTAGCCATCTGGACCCACAAATTTTGGGTATGCATATTTATATAATCTTTAATTGAGCATCATTACAGTGATCGGTTTAAACTAATTGATTCGAATGAGTTTATGAGCATGTTCACCTTTTCGTAAATAACAAATTTGTGTGAATCTGATGCCATAATTAAATATTCATGAAATGTGCTTGCTTTAGTTGGTTATTACCTTCGGCTTAATCTTGGTAGATTAGTTGGTTATTAGAGATAAATTGAATTGCATTCTCGAAATTTACTCAAACATGCTTTTGTCTTTAGTTTGGGAAACAACTGGAAGTTGAAATATTTTTTATAAATTATCATATTTTGTCCAGAATATGACTTGAGTTGATTGTTTAATAGTCATTTTTTGGGCATTAAATGGTGTAGTGTTCATTGCTTCTTTTGAATTTCATCGTGGTTCATTCTTGCTATCGCTATCATAAGGACAAGCTGACTATTTCACTTTCATTATTTGAAGTTAGTGGATGAATTTTATCACTAATCCTTTTCTTATTTTTATACACATTTATGTCTTTTGTCTTGGTTAATTCAAGTTGTTGGATGATAACTTCATTTGGTTTATTTTAGTTTCTTTCACCAGTTCATTCTTTATTCCATGTCATTTTCCTTTGGCTAATTTGTTCCCTTTGTTTGCATGTGAAATCTGTCTGAGTTCACCATGAACTCCTATTTGCTTTCCTCGAATTTCGAGAGAGCCATAAAGGCTTAAATCACTTCCTTTCGAGTCGGCCAGTCATTGGAATCAAGGCAATGGTCTCCGAAAAATTGACGAACAGGAATTGGAGCTGATATACGGGATTGTATACACCTAGTGTATACGAAAATGAGAAAATAGGCCTAAAGGCACCGAAATTAAGTTTTTCTACTTTGTTGTTGGGTCTACGCCCTTTTATTGCAATTATTATTATCACTTGTTAGTTCTTAGGACAGGTGGAAGAATTGGACCTAAGGCCCAAAAGAAAATATTTCTTTTATGATAGACTAGGACAAGTACGAACCCAATGATTTAAATGGGTCAAATACCCAAAACAAAATTATGCCCAAGTGTTAGTCCAAGCGAACAGAAAATCAGATTTGGGCCCAACGCCCTCTCTCTCTTTATTTTATCTGTTTTTGTATTTGTTTAATTCTTTATTTGATAGTTAATTCTAAGATTTTTTTTCCTTAATTCAATTTCCCAAAAGATGATTTAACCATAACTGTTAAAATCAAACAAGTGTATTTTATTTTACTTGACTTTAAAACATCTAGTATTTTCTACTTAAGTAACATCCTTATCTCCCTTCCCCTAAGAATAAATGAGTTCAAAAGTTGTTTACTTCCTCTATTTAAGTATGCGTATTTTCTTAAAATCGTTTAGTCAAATAGTTAATTACTAGATAATCGCATGTTAGCGAATGTTTTAGGTACTTTAAAACTCTTCCTAGATTATTAATATGAACCCTGAATCCTTAAAGTTATCATTAGATTTTCTATTTTAATCTTTTGAAAATATAGTTTTCTTAATTTTTCTTTAAAAATTAAGTGGCAACTCTTAAAACTTCATTTTTTTATATATATAAAACATGTATATTGGGTTTTCTCGATGGGGCGTATACATCGGACTCCACGTTTAACTCACGTGGTTTATGTCGGTTAATAATAGCTCCCACAGTCATACTCTTATTGCATTGACCATGTTATCATCATTCACTTCAGCTTTCAATTCAGCATATTAGTTACATGATTAGTACTTGGTCATTGCATTTAGCTCAGATTTCAGTTACACTTTCGTACGGTCTATTTTCATATTCAATATTATATTGCTCAGTTATATCATTGTTCAACTTAGTATCTATATCTTGCATGTTCAGTACATTCCAAATACTGACATATACTTTGCGCTACATCATTTTATGATGTAGGTTCAGGCACTCAGCATCCAGATCACGCTTAGTTCGACTCTCAACTTACATTCAGCAGCTTCAATGGTAAGTCCTCATAGTTCGAGGACATTTCATTATGCTTGAATTATTTAGTTACTTTCATTCTTTTCAGTATTTTTAGAGTTAGTTGAGGACTTGTCCCAGCAGCTCAATAATAGTAGAGGCCTTCAGACATAGAGTCAGTATTAAGTTGTTATGGGTTGTTCCCCTTTGACATTCAGTTATATTCTCACTTGAGTTTCTTTTAGTTGCGACTCACTTTACAGTAATGCTTCTGCTTTCTTAGTTATATTTCAGTATCCTTGTGGTTTGCCAGACTCAAGGTTAGCTTAAGGTCACTCGTGATTCTAGATCCTGTGTTACGTCTAGAGGGTAGCCTCGGGGCGTGACAATATTTATGTTTGAAATATATCCTATTTCTAATTTTGACATATATTTTATGAACTGTTGTTTGACAATCTTTGAAAAGAAATCTATGAAATCTTCATCTCAATAATTAGTAATGCAAAAAATCTTATTAACATTTATCATGAAATGATCTAGAGAGAGAGAATACTTGAGACATTTTTCATATCTGCAATTGATATATATTTAATCAATTTGATATCCAAATTAAAATAATCTTAGCGATATAAATCAATATTATAAATGTGTGTATTGTAGTGTTTTTCAATAATTTAAATTTGATAAGGACACTTTTTTTGTAACGAAGTATAATGGACAACTTTGTTTTCAATGCTTGCATATAACTTGTCAATATTTTTTCGTGAATTCACAAATGGTAAACTCCCCCGTCATCTTAAGACTCTAAAGTTTAAGAATCTTTTGCAATGAATACTTGAAAAATACAACTGCTTGCTTAGAAGATCGTGTGGTTAGTTCACATAAATTAATGAATTTTATTATTTTCACGTATAAAGATAAATATTATCATCCAAGATAATTAAAATAGAAAATTTCATAAAAATAAAATTGAGAAATAGAATGTGCTAATGATATTGATCCTAAGTGATAAAACAAACTTTATGAAATATGTTTTTGTTGGTTAAGTAAACTTTATGATATCGATTCTTGTTGTTGTAACAATCTTTGTAACAAATAAGTTATCATATATTCATCCCCACCTTTAAATGTTGAGAAAAAAGATTTTATTTTTAGTAACTTTTCATTAGATAAGTTGTTACTATCACGCGATGAGTTTTTTATATGATTTGAATGATCAATATCATCAATATTTGTTGGCACAATAGGCTCATTTGTGTAATAGTATTTCTATGTAAAAAATACTAAATAGTGTATCAACCAAATAGGCATAACTTAATTAATGTTGAAATGATAATCTATCAATAATAATCAACAACATCAAAATTTGACAAATGAATCAATATTTTACTATTAAAAATGTCCTAGCGTGATTTATTCATCAAGAC
Source organism: Solanum piurae (assembly GCA_029582685.1). Taxonomy (NCBI): domain Eukaryota; kingdom Viridiplantae; phylum Streptophyta; class Magnoliopsida; order Solanales; family Solanaceae; genus Solanum; species Solanum piurae. Next base: position 14,195 of record JAJOOO010012139.1, on the reverse strand, counting down.
TAAGAAGATCACATTAATTACCTCTAAAAAATATAGAAACATCTTTAATAGATATATGAAACTAGCCACAAAAATAACACCATTATTAATACAAATAATATATAATTATCACTTTTTATTTTATAAGTTTGATTCAAATCCTCATTTTATATTTTTATTAATATTTGATCCATAAGAACAAACATCGCTAATAAACATATGAAATTAGATACAATAACAATGTTACTAATGGTAGTAGATAATTATCATTTTTAAAAAAAATCTGATTCCAATTAGGCTTTGTATTTTCATTAACATTTGTCCGTAAAAACAAATATCATACAAATAACAAAAATAATATTAATTGTAATATTTCAATTGACATTTGAATTTCATTGTAAACAAACAACAGTCATGTCAGAATTAACACTAGCTTAAGTAAGAGGGATTTCACGACAAGTTTTAAGAATCTTCTTGACATACATTTCAAGTGTTATTAGGTTGATTTTGATTTCTAAAATCACTCAATATCTTTAAAAGAAAGTCAGCCAAGTACTTATTGTACTTGATATTGAATTCTGATAATTTGTTAAGTTTCGTGACAAAAAAATATTAACTATCTTCCTATTATAAAATTTTAAACTGTGCTTACTAATCTTATTCTTTTATAAATTACAGTGAAAAATATTAAGTATTTTAATATACTGTAATGAATAACTATGATGAACATTATTATCATAATAAATGTTATCGTTACAAGATAATGAAATTCTAACAATCTAATTATTTGACTTTGAAAAAGAATTATATAAGAAATATTATATAGCACTCAATTTTTCTTTCCAATGAATGTGTAGGTTAAATCAAGTATAAACAGAATGAAAAAATATGGAGAAAGTAGTTAAATGTCCTCCTAACGTATTAGTAGATTCTCAACTATACATCTCTTTTTCACGGGAGTTCTATTATATTCCTAAACTTTTAAAAAGTGAAATATATAACCCTTTAAAACACAATAATCAATCATGCGTCTTGTGGTGAAACACACACGCTTAACGTGCTTTCACCAATTAATTTTTTTATTTTAATTTTTTTCTCCTTCATCTTCTTCCTTTAACCCAATTTCTTTGTAAAAGCTTAATTTGGAGAAAATATTGGCGGGTACATTGGAAAAGATCTCCCAACCCTCCTCCACCCCCGGCTCCACATTTGTCTTCATCATCTTTCCCTCATTTATTACTTTCTTCACCTACTTAAAGAGTTCTCTACCATCTCTTTCTAGGAATAAAGCTTCGAATTGAAGACAAATATTCAAATCATCACCAAAATAATCATGAATTCAATTCTAATCTCATTATCCAAAAAGAAAAACTTAATTGAGATTTCTCTGATTGGTCATTACTAATAGCAATAGAAGGTGGGGGTGTTTGGTGATTTGTTGGATCAACGTCTTATTGCTCTTCAATAATGACTGAAAAGAGAGAGATACAACTAAAAGGGTTTTGGTTCGGTGAAGTTGTTGCTCCGATGGTGGAGGTAGTTTAATTGTTTCAGTGATGTTTGTTGATTAGAGCTCCAATGAGAAGGCATGTTTGGAACAGTAACGGGGAGGGCATGTGAGAGAGAAGAAAGAAAATAAATAAATAAATAAATAATAATAAAAAACATGTTTATGAACAGAGACTGAAATGTACTCACTTTGCTAGGTAAGTAATTGAAGAGATAATAACTTCCTTTTTAAACCGCTCAAGTGGTGCTAGAACTCTGTTAGACCCTTGATCTAGTGACTTAGATAGATGTCAGCATGAATAAGGTTTTAAAGCATGTTGACTTTGTCACTTGCATAATCTAAATAAGCAAACATGCAAGGCTAAGCTGACGACAGACCATTGACAAAGCTAAGGTGTGCGTAATGACACCAAGGCTTGATTTTGAAGTGGCAAGTGAGGACCAAGGACTTGAGGGCAAGGTAGCTTGGTGAGGACTTTACAAGGTGAAGTCTTAAAAATGGCACGTGGGCGTGGCATAGATATTCAAAGACATGACAAGGGCAAATGACCGAAAAATCTAACGCAACAATGCAAGGAGTATTTATGCTAATGTGAGATAAGAGAATTACACGATTGACATGGAATGATTGAGTGACAGCAATGAAAGGCTGAAAAGTCTAAGTAAGGAAGTGGTATGCATCTGTGCAACTCGGCTAGAAGACAGGCAAAGCTAAATCTACCCGACAGTTACAAAGCACATGTCAATCACATGACTGGCGATTACAAAAAGAATAGCCTTATCTTATTTCAGCTGAGACTTGATTTTGGCGCTTTGTTTGAATTAATTTGAATATCCCAAGTAGTTGTGGGTTTTCAACTACATATGATAGGATCAGGCTAAGGACAACAAGTGTTTTCTTCCTTTTATGCCACACGTCGACAGTTGGCTGCACATAGAATTATAAATGTGCAGACTGCCTTATTGTGGAATTTCGAATTTGTTGTTCTAAGTATTAGGGAATAATAAATAGAGGGACGAATCTAAGTATAATGTCTAGGGTGATCTTATAGTGCCAAGGATGACACAAATCTAAGTGTTCTTGTATTAACTTTAAATAATACAAATTGAGAATTGAGTTTTCCGTAAAGTTGATTGTCTTATACTCTTTTCCTAAATTATTTGGCTTAAATCTATATTGTTGCCTACTATTTTATGCTACCTAAAAATGTCGAAGTGTTAGTCTCAAAACATTGCTGCCTATATTTCGAGTTAAGCCAAAATAGTCCTAAAATTGATGAAGTGTTTAGAAGGCTGAAGTTGACAAAGGTGTTGATAGCCGCACAGGGTTAAATTAGTGAACGAATTAGTGTTCAAAGATCGACACCGTATTAATTGGTATTAGAGCGGAGTGTTGCAAGAAATTGAAAGATTGTGATCATTGTTGAATTACGTGAGCATATGCGTGGAATCAAAACTTTTATTAGCATGAGTGATGAACGACTTTATGATCCAAACTTGGTGGATTTGCTCACACAGATCTATAGAATAAAAACGAAATTTGAAAATTTTCATTCAGAATGAGTTTATATCTTGTTGACATCGAAGAACAACTAGCGGAGAATCTGAGTTTTTGTGATGCAGCGATATTACAAATTGATAGTCTAATGAATGATAATGAAGCCCTTAGAATTGAAGTTGACAAAGTATTGAAGCAAAAAGAAATCTTTCACGCAGAACTGTCCGTCTTGCGTTTGACTATTCTTGCTTCTAGACAAACTTTGAGAGTCATCTAAGGTGAAAATTTTCGAGCCTAAGGCATTTGACAGGAAGTGTTAAGAAACTCGAAAACTTATTATGGGATTTGGAACAATATTTCATTGTAACCCATATACGTGAGGAAGACAATGTGTCAATCACTACTATATATCTAGCGGATGATGCAAAATTATGGTGGCGCACAAGAATGGTTGAACAAGTGAATGTTGAACATCCTAAGATTGATTCGCGGGAACTTCTGAAAAAAGAGTTGAAGGATCAATTATTTCCTCGTAATGCAGGCTAGATTTCTAGGGACCGTTTGAAGATGCTATGACAGACCAGTTCTGTGTGAGACTGTTAAATAATGCTCTTCATTGATACTAGATATTAACAACATGTCTGGGGAGGATAAGTTGCATAATTTCTTTATGAATTACAAAAATCGGCACATAATGAACTTCAAAGGCAAAACATAAAAGATATTTCTAGTGTAATTGCGGTAGTAGATGCATTGACAGATTTTCATTTGGGATGAGATGGTGTTGAAATTTCTTAGTAGGATTGGAAGAAAAAGGAAAAAGATCAAAATGTTGAGGACAAGGACAAGGAGAAATCAGAGGCTAGACCGTCCAAAGGAAAAGAAAAGGCTAAGTTTGATGGTTGTTTCATTTGTGATGGATCACACATGGTTAGAAACTATCTAAAATGGACTAAAATTATCATTTGTTTACTAGCTGAAACTGAGGATGCAAAACTAGAATAAGAACAACGACGTATATTAATCATGTAAGTGTTTTGTTTGACAAAAAAATATTGTTGCGTCTAAATTTATTTTTCTGATATAGTGACTTAGCTAGATGGAAGCATGGACAAGGTTTTAAAGCATGTTGACCTTGTCACTTGTATAAGCTAAAGAAACAAATATGCAAGGCTAAGTTGGTGACAAACTGTTGACAAAGCTAAGGTGTGCGCAATGACACCAAGGCCTGATTTCGAAGTGGCAAGTGAGGATGGAAAAGACAACTTGGTGATGACTTGACAAGGTGAAGACTTAAAAATGACATGTGGACGTGGAATTAATATTCAAAAACATGACAAAGGCAAATGACCGACAAAGCTAAGGCAACAATGCAATGGGTATTGATTCCAATGTGAGATAAGGCAATGATACAAATTTGGACATTAGTATGACAACATTGAGTGGGAGCAATGCAAGGTTGGAAAGTCTAAGTAAGGGAGTGGTATACATGTGTGAAGCTCGGCTAGAAGACAAGCAATGCCAAATCTACTCGGCAGTTACAAAGTACATGCCAATCGCATGACTGGCGGTTACAAAAAGTACAATCTTATCTTATTTCAGCTGAGACTTTGTTTTGACGCCTTGTTTGAATTAATTTGAATATATCAAGTAGTTGTGGGTTGTCAACTACATAAGATATGATCAGGTTAAGGCCAACAATCGTTTCCTTCCTTTTACACCACATGTCGGTGTCGCACATAGAATTATAAATGTGCAGGCTGCCTTATCGTGGAATTTTGGATTTGTTGTTCTAAGTATTAGAGAATACTAAATAGAGGATTGAATCTAAGTATAAGATCTAGGGTGATCTTATAGGCTGGTACAAATTTAAGTGTTTTTGTATTTATTTCAAATAATATTAGTTGAGAATTGAGTTTTTCATAAAACTTATTGTCTTATTTTCTTTTCCTAAATTGTTTGGCTTTATTCTATATTGTTGCCTACGATTTTATGTTGCCTAAAAACGTCCAAGTGTTGGTCTCAAAACATTGCTGCCTATATTTTGAGTTAAGTCAAAACAATCATAAAATTGGCTAAGCGTTGAGAAGGCTGAAGTTGACAAGGGTGTTGGCTGCCGCCTGCCGCACAAGTTTTAATTAGCGAACAAATTAGTGTTCAAAGATCAACCCCGTATCAAACTCCATAAAATTAAAATATATAGATAAAAATTTGAATATAGATTAAGGGAACATTTAACTTTTTTCTCAAAAAGTATATGGAAAAATTATGAAAAATTTGATTGATAAAAATTTAAGATTCCCCTAATTTTTAATTACTTATAGAATACACTAAAGACCTGTTTGATCCCAAAAATACTTGAGAAAAACTTGGAGAAAACTTGGGAAGTGGTGTTTGGTCATATAACTTGGCAAATATATTTGTCAAGTATCCCAAATATTAGAAAAAACTAGTATTTGGGCCAAGTTCTAATATTTAAGATTTTTAAAAATTCAAAAATTACCCAAACTTTTATATTTATAAAAAATATATATTATTTATTAAATCCAGCTAATATTTGTTACTACCTTCTCCTGAAAAGTTTGAGTCTTAATTTGAGTGATAAAATTGAGAAAATAAGAACAATTTGTGTTTAATGATTTATAATTATGTCTAAATCAGTGACAAGTTTAAATATGCGATTAATATATTGTCTTGCCTATATTGTGATTTGTTATTGTTACTTGTTATCAATGATATTATAAAGTTATTTTTAACAGAACATATTTATTATAAAATGATAATATAATTTATGAGTATTTATAATAATTTTTAAATTTTATGAGTATAAATCATATTTATTGAAATAGTCAAATATTCTCGAGAAAACTTGAGCCAAACAGATACAGAGAAGAGAACTTTGAGCGGGGAAATGAAGTTGATTAGTATGAAGGATGAGTGATCGAGCGAGTGGTAGATGATTAGGGTTAGCCTAGATGGATGTATATTCATGGTTCCGACGAAGCCTCTCTAGAACTACAAAGACCACCACCACCACAACTGTCACTGCTCAACCGGACGACGAACTACTCTACGGCGTCACTGACCAATTACTCGATTTTATCAAATCCTTCTCCATTGACACCTTTCGAAACTTCTCTCTCCCAGATGAGGACGATGGAGATACACCCGAGAATGTACGGAAAGATCTATCCGATTGGCAACAGCGTCATGCTTTGCTTGTTCTCTCCAAACTCAAGGTCTTTACTTATCTTCGATTCTACGCATTTTGCTCTTACCTTTTTGTTTTTCCCCCTTTTCTGTTCTCTTTAGGGTTTTTTAGAAACTGACTTGAAGGACGATTTAGGAATTGCGTTTTGGATGTTGTAAAACTAGGTTTCTATTGCTTGTCAATATGATTCATCCTTTGAGCTTGTTGAATTAGATTCACTTGGTTTAGTTTAGATTTTGACCCTTTCTCATAGCTTTGCTTGTTCTCTCCAAACTCAAGGTCTTTGCTTATCTTTCATTCTATGCCTTTTGCTCTTACCTTCTTTTTTTTCCCCCATTACTTTTCCCTTTAGGGATTTTTAGAAACTGACTTGAAGGAAGATTTAGGAATTGCGTTTTTGATGTTGTAAAACTAGGGTTCTTTTTGCTTTTTTCAATATGATTCATCCTTTGAGTTTGTTGATTTAGACTCACTTGGTTTAGTTTAGATTTTGACCCTTTCTCATAGATTTCAAGAGATACTGATGTTTGACTCTGTAAAATATGAAAATTATAGGTAAATAATACATACATATACAGAACACCTACTGCATTTTGAGGGGTAATTGTGTTTTTAATCATGCTAATGCATGCATTAAAAACCTTGCATTGCTAATACTATGGTTTGACATGTATTAGTTGTAAATGGAATTATACCAAATAGAGTGTATACATAGATTGAAAAAAGTGTATAAAACAAGATATTAATAATACACAAAGCTAATGCATGTATTATTTTTTCTAATGCGTCCTGCCAAATGACCTTTAAATGTATTTAACATACCAAAGTACTCCTAGTATCTAGTAGGGCTTTCAACAACTCATATCAATTCCTATATAAGTACATATCATTAAGATTGAAATGAGAATGTCAGAAGAAACATAAGAAAGTGTATTTCTTTTTAGTATCAACCGAAAAGGAAAAATTTCCATGTGATAAGGAAATAAGGCAGTATGCAGTTATGGAAAAGGTTTAGTTTTATACTGTAGTATGAGACAATACAAGGACTCTTAACCTGGTTTTCAGTTTATTTTGCTTACTAGAGTGACTAGACTAAATATCTCAGGCCAGGTTTTTACACTTGTTATATGTCTATTTGAGATTTAGAATTATTAAGTGGTGGCTGCAAACCTATGGATATGTTTAATAGGGGTCAAATTCACTACCAATTTTTATTTTTTTTGATAAAGGTAATGTTAAAAGTTACCACCAATTTTTTGAGTGAAAGATTGGATGTATGAGTTTGTACTCTTTTTATATAGATTTGGGTTATCCTATCCACTTCAAACAACTTTTGAAGTTGAGTTAAGCCCATTATCCATTTTTGTTTACATGGTATAGAGTCGGACCCATAGTTGATATTATTAGATGCTTGAGGACCGAGGCATGTCAAAGGTATTAGAATCTCACATTGGTTAAGTGTATAAGTTGTAGTCTCTTTATTGGTTTTGGGTATTCCTCAGCACCTATTTTGCAGTTAAGTTAGGCCTAGTGTCCATTTTTTTACACCAAGCATGTCATTTGGCATTAGCAAAGCTTCTTTCTTAGGTAGGTTGATCGTTGATGTAGTAGGAAATTTCAGTCATCTCCCTAGAAGAAGGTCCTAACACCAATCTACTAGGCTAGCAACATTTCATAACTTGATAAAATGGTGGCATGTGAAGCTGCCAAATACATGTAACATTTTTTTTTGATGACTGTCTGGGCTAGTTTTCGTGCACCATGACTAATTCCACGACATACCTGTCACCTCCCACCAACATGTACTAGGTAACTTTGTCCACCAAGGCTTGGACAAATGAGAAGAATCACCTCGTGTTTTTTGTCTCCGCTGTTGATTTGAACCTGTTCATTGACCACTAGGCTACACCTTTGGGTGCCCAAATACATGTCACTTAAACAACCAAAGTATGAAGAAAAAGAAGATACATGACTTATTTCTTTCGTCTTTTTGTTGCATAATATAGGTGATCCTGCAGTCCTTCCCCTAAGTAGTAACTTGAATGGAGTTCAATTATTATATGCCTGTTTCTACCAGTTATTGGCTATATCTGAGAGACACGTGTTAGTTTCATCAGCTTGCATCTATTCTCTTCCTACTTCCTGTTACGCACCTGTGCATTACTGTTTCTCTCTGGAGATCTATTTTCTACTGTGAGCTTAACTTTTGTTCATGCATTTTCCAGTAGATGAAAAAATATTATTTCTGTGGATTTAGTCATATTGGGTTACAGACCTGCATCAGCTTTATCAGTTGGCATTTAGTTGTGGTTGCTTGTCTTCACTCTTATCCATTTATCTTCTTAAATCGGTTGTTCACTTCGTTGCAACATTCAGGAACTCTCACAATTGAGGTTCAAATTATGTCCGCGTTTTTTAAAGGATCACCAATTTTGGACAATATATTTTGCTCTCGTTAAGGATTTTGTTGCCAAGTAAGTTCCGTGTACTAACTTTGCAAATGTTCTTGTGCTTCTACTTACCGAAGAAGTTAAAGTTCAATTAATGTTGATGATCAGATATGAGCTACATGCTATACAATTAGATAAGCTCAAACAGATGAGATTGGAAAGTGAAAATACACCAGATGTTGCTGCATGTGAAGTTGAGATGTCTGAAGCGAAGAAAACAACAGATGTATCGCCTACAATTCCTGAGGAGCACAATTAGTATCTCCTTTGGATATGTCACTAGTTATCAGGTATATATTCATTTCTTCTTTCCTGAATCAACCTATTTGTGATTTCTATTAGTGAGCAAGTTCGTACCCAAATTTTGTGCAGCAGAGTTCCTTCATCTTTTTTTTACTGTTACCTTATAACCATTTCAGTGCTAGAAAAGTGGCTCATCTATGAGCAACATTCAAGTGTGCCTTCCTGTTTCTGCTATGCATATTTGAAGGCAGTGTAAATAAAAAAATAAAACAGAATATCTGAATTTTTTGATTTATGATCATAAAAAACTGCAAGCCGAGCAAAATTTTAGATGAAACTGATTGTTGATTGGAAATGCTTGTTCATCAAGAAAAGGGGAACATATTTGCAAAATTGGCGTGTCATGTGACTTCTACTATACCTGCATCACTGGTATTGATAATCTGGTATTATTCTGCTTCTTAATCAAGCTGTTTTTATAAAATCTACTAGAAATTTCATACATCAATTTGATTTGAAGGCCACCAGTACAATTCATTTTATTTAACTTCACCATAAAACCTATTTAATGCAACTGAGCAATACCCATATAAGAACAGCTCTTAAGTTTGCATGTGTGTCTAGCACGAGTATCTAAGGCAATGTAGGAAATATAGTTGAATGAATGTGAGTGAAATGGGATGTAATTTGCAGCGGTAGCTATAAAAACGGGAAGCAAGTGTGCTCGTGTCCCTAGCATGAGTACCTAATGCAGCAACAACAACTACAAAAACCTGCCCTATGTAGTTCCACAAAATGGGGTCTCGGGAGGGTAGAATGTACGCAGACATTACATCTACCTTAGAGGTGAGGTAGAGAAGTTGTTTCCGATGGACATTCACCTCAAAGGCGAAAACAATCTAGAAAAAGACGTAATTGAAGTACAAGAGACAATAAATAATGACAAACACAATAGATAGTAGCAAAACAACACTACAACAAGTAATACTATAATCGAACTACAACAAAATACAAGAAACCACAGAGATTAACAAAAATCAAAGAATAAGAAACAAACGTAGTTCTACGATTACTAATATGGATGAACTCTTACATGCTAACCTTCTTCCCTAATTTGTGTTCTCCACACCTTCCTGACTAAGGCCATTGTAATGCCCTGCAACTTCCAAGCAAATATTTGAACCATTTTCTGTATGTGTACAGGGCCGAACCGATGATTTCTAAGTTGTACATAGATGTTAAGGTTGTTTACTAAGTGTGATAAGTGTATTATATGTGTTTTAGGGTCGTAAGGTACCTCAAACACCAAGCCAAGTTCAAAGTCTTCCTACCGGCTAAGTTTTTCGCAAGAGTTCATGCAAGGGTCTGCTTCAAACGATCATATCTCTCAACATATAAAGAGCCATGAGCTATCAAATTAAAGGTATTTGAGTCTAGTTTCTAACGCATCAAACTGTTCGTAAATTCGATATTTGTACACTAAGTTATGCCCATTTTACTAGACACTGTCTTGTTGTGCACGAGCAGCACGCCGGTTGTGTGCTAGCGCCCTGAGGCAGTGGTTACTACCTTGCCGCGCTCTGGATGCGTGCCCAAGACGTTATCCGCGCAATAGCGCACGTCAGAAACCCTATAAAAGACCCCAAAGTCGTGGTTCACCTCCCTAGTTCATAAATTTACCCTAGAAAGAGAAGTTCTCAAGAAACTAACTTTCTACAAGGTTCATGCACCATCCAATGTAAGATTTAACCATAAAATTTCATATTTTCTTCATCTTAACATAAATTAATACCTCCTACTCATGGTCATAGATTTTCAAGAAGAAGACCTCAAGAATTCATCTCCAAGTTTCAATAAGGGTTTCGTGGTTCTTTTTTCAAGATTCTAGTTTTCTTGGATATTTTGAAGCAATTAAGGTATCTAGGACTCTAATGAGGAATTCCTTTCATCCTCATGTTTAAAATTCCTCAGTTTCATGTATTTAATTTTATAGTTAAGGTTTATAAGCCCACTTTCAAATTTACCATTTTTATTATCCGATAACATGATTTCTTGAATTACTTACCTTGCATAACAATACATTCCATGTATGGACGCGACATCGTTTTATGTCTTCGATTTCTACACAGTGATTCAGATTTGTGGGAATACATTCCGCTAAGTTCCTCTACTTTCAACATTGTAGTGAATCCTCCTCACATTCAGAGGACTTCAGTTATGAGTCATCATATTTTATTCACTTTAGTTGTGTTAGCGTTTAGGCAGTCCGTGGTCTTGTCCCGACAAATCGTTTTATTTAGTTAAGAGGGTTCAGACAATAGTATTTAGTTGTAATAGACTTATTTCTAAAATCTATTTCAATTATGATTTTAGTTTACAACTTCTGCTTTAGTTTTCATATGATATGCTTAGATATGTATGCTATGCCAAGGGTTAGCTTGGGATCACTTGTGGTGTCAAGTACCGTGTCTCGGTTAGGGTGTAGAATTGGGTCGTGACAAACTTGGGATCTAAGCATTTGGTTCAAGTGTCCTAGGATGTCTGAAAAGTCGCATTTGGTTCTTTTTATGGTTGTGAAGGGCACCACACTTATAAGGGGAGGCTACATGATGTTTAGGAAATATTTCTTTTCTTTCATACTCTAGATCATACATAGAGCTATCCCTTAAGAAACATATTCGGATTCGTGTGTTGCTTCAATTTTTTTTAACTATTCCTCATCTTCGAGGTAATACAAGTAGTAAGGCTCAATTCCTACTGATAAGGTCTTCTCAGATAGAACTATCATCATTTCAGAGATGGCACAAAGGGCTTGAGAGGTGCCCATTAGTGCGTATTAGTGACCCTCTCGATGTTGCGATAGTGGTGTTGATAACAACTGAATAATGGTTTTAGATGAGAAGGTAGTTGTCTCTTATTGGGAAAAGATTGGGTGTATGCTTATTCTACCTAAGTTTATAGAAGTGGAGGGAGATCAAGGATCTACTGTATGAAACAGGTAGATGAGAAGTTTTGGTGCGTCTCTTGGTAGTAGTCCTTGAAAATTTTAGCTTGTAACGACGCTTGGAAAGAGAGAGACTATTAGATGGGTTGGTTACGTTGAAGTCCATGAAGTGGTTATAGTGATAGGCTCTAATATTATGTTGATAAATATGGATGAGAATGCATTATGCACTAGTAGTTTCTTAATTTGGACTGGAGGTTAGTTGAATAGTCTGGTAAAAAGAAGTAATATTCTTGGTATGGAATTTCCTACAGAAATATAGGATTAGTACATTCATCTTAAGTGTAACACTTTGTGACTCCAAGTTAGGTTTGAACATGGTGAGAACATGAGTTAGACTCGGACTTAAGTAGAAGTAGTCACATATATCCTTGTGAGGGTTATAAGTTGCAATTGTTGTAGGGTAGTATGCAATAAAAGAAGCATAGTTGAGAAGTGTTTCTAAGCTTAAAAGTGTGTCACTTAAGTCATAATAGAACTATTCTTACCTCATGCCCATGGTAACCAGTTTCCAATCAAGTACCTTTAGATGGGGTGTGACCCATGTTCAATCTATATCGTTTATACTCTATGGATCCATGTTGGTGTCTCACATGAATATGCTATGATTCCTTCCATTGAAATATTATAAGAGTTCCATTATCAAGTAATATAGAGGCCAATAGAGGCAAAGTTCATTTTCTTTCTATTTTCTTCATGCCTATGCTAATTCTTGCGCTCTTAACTTGTGCTTCTACATTTCTTATAGTGGATTGCTATGTTAGTGCAATTTACTCTATTCACATATCTATTCTAGCTTTGATCTTTATTCAAGGACGACTGATCCCTAAGGGGAGATACGGTAACGCCCTGTAACTTCCAAGCAAAGATTTGAACTATTTCCCATATGCATATAGGCTTGAACCTGATGATTTCTTTGTTGTACATATATGTTTAGGTCCTTTACTAAGTGCGGTCAGTGTATCATATGTGTTTTAGGGTCGTAATGTACCTCAAACACCAAGCCAAGGTCAAAACCTTTCTATCGGCTAAGTTTTTTGCAAAAGTTCATGTAACAATCAACTTCAAATGACCATATCTCTCAATATATGTAGAGTTAGGTGACCCATGACCTATCAAATTAAAGGTATTTGAGTCTAGTTTCTAAAGCTTCCAACTGTTCACTGATGCGATATTTGTACACAAAGTAATTCCCATTTTACTAGACACTATCTTGTTGTGCACGAGCTGCGCGTCGGTTGCGTGCTAGCGCCGCACTGAGGCAGCAGCTACTGCCTAGCAGCGCGCCGGTTACATACCCAAGACGTTATCCGCACGATAGCGCACGTCACAAATCTTATCGAAGACCCCAATTCACCTCCCTAGTTCATAAATTTACCCTAGAAAGAGAGGTTCTCAAAATATACTTTCTCCAAGGTTCATCCACCATCCAAGGTAAGATTTTACCACAAAATTTCATAAGTTTATGTTAAAATGTTTGAGATGCCCTTAATGTTGTTAATAAAAATAATAATTTCGGAAGTATCTTTACATGGAGAAAGGCAAATGACAAATAGAATGGAAAGGGAGTTAGGTGTTTGTTTTGGAAGGGAATTTTAGGAATTGCAAAAATTATTATGTTTAAAATAGTACTCCTTCCATTTCATTTTATTTGTCTTCACAAATTAGGGGTCTGCATACACAACCATCCTCCGCGGACCCCACTTATGGGATTACATTGGGTATCTTGTTGTTGTTGTAAACTTAGGGGTCGTTTGGTGTGATGGACAAGATGATTTATTCCAGGGATAATTATTAAGTGGTCATTAATTTGTTGTTTGGTTGCCAAGTTGCCAAGGGTGGGGTAACTTATCCCAGAATTAACAATTAGTCCTGGGATAAGTTAAGTTATCCCTTCCTGGGGGTGGGATACAGGATAAGTTATCCTGGGATTAAAATAACAAAAATACCCTCCTTAAACCCCACTTTTATACACCACTTTACATTCATGTATATTAACATAATTTTTAACAACATTTATAATAAATTCACAACCTTAATTATTCCTTGTTCTTATGATAATATATTTTTCTATTAAAAAATTACATTTTATAAATATAATTTTTATTTATGAATATAATATAAGTTGAATTTATTTGCCTAATTCTTAATGCTATTTATATTTTGATTTCTCTCAAAATGTTCACTCCACTACTAAATAGGCTATTTTTAATTAAATAGTTTATTACTCACTTAAAAATTATATTTTATATATCAATTAAAATGTAGATAACTTTGATAATAAATTTTCTTTTACTTTTA